>PISX010008171.1:0-83805 GCA_004024625.1 Mellivora capensis | reverse complement strand
ACCATTTCCTTACACCACACACGAAAATAGATTCAAAATGGATGAAGGACCTCAATGTGAGAAAGGAATCCATCAAAATCCTTGAGGAGAACGCAGGCAGCAACCTCTTCGACCTCAGCTGCAGCAACATCTTCCTAGGAACATTGCCAAAGGCAATGGAAGCAAGGGCAAAAATGAACTATTGGGATTTCATCAAGATTTCTTAAATTTTTAAAAAATTTTTATTTGAGAGAGAGAGCACCTGTGCATGAACCCTGGGGGCTGGGCAAAGGGAAGGGGAGGAAGGAAGAGAGAGTGTGAGAGAGAGAGAGAGAAGCACACTCCGCACTAAGTATGGAGCCTGGAGACACAGGGCTGGATCTTCCTGAGATCAAGACCTGAGACACAATCAGGAGTCTGACACTTAACCAACTGAGACACCCAGGTGCCCCTAGCAGTTACATAGTTCAAATTTCATAGCAAATTTAATATTAGCATTTTAAAATTTATGTTCCTTTAAGCCAAAGATTAGTATTAGAATTTACTAAATCTAATCAGTAGAATTATTTGTCATGACACAAGCAGATTTTGTGTTGATATTTATTAAAACTATTTTGTAGCTCTATGCCTCTTTGTTTCTTCATATAATATCTTCCTTACAAAATAGGATTTTAAGTGGTAATTGTACAATTTTTGTTACTCAATTGTCCTCTTAGTCTGAATAAACCTATTTAAATTTTGACTTTTCAAGGAAAGGAGAAATTAATTACACATTAACAAAAACAAAGAAATTGGAAATTTTGTTAGAAAATACCATTAAGAGAAACATAAGGGAAAATTTTATTTAGGAAATATATGTCAAAATAAAAAATTATGGCCAATAAACCAATATATGTATTGTATAAAAATATTATTCATAGATAACTAATTGAAAAAGGCAATCTTTTTCCTGGTTTAACCAGTATAAAATGTATGTTACTTCCATGAGGATAAGAATCAATGAAGTCATCAAATAAGCTCTATAAGAAGTATACAATAAGTATCACAGGTATGTTCTCCACCCATTGAGTATTTACATTCAAAATGAGGAAACTTTGAAATGGACATACAGAAAGACTCCACAAATCCCCATCATATTTGGATACCTTTCCAGGAAACAAAAGTGCACTAGGTAGGATTAATACTAAAATAATTGAATACATTTTTTGTCTTACCATTTAAAAAATGACCTAAGTTAAAATAAATTTCTAGAGATTAGTGACCAACTGAGGTTAATGGCCTGAAACTATACTTTAAGCAATTAACTCCACCCAGCCATTCATTAATCCCCAGGAAATAACCAGGTCTACAATTGTTACTACTTAATTATAACCCAAATGGAACCATGAGAAATGAGAGCAGCAATGTGATTGGCTAATGTACAAAAATTAAGTTCTCCATGAATGCGTTGTACATATCAATTAAAACTGCATCACCCTTAAAAAAATCCATATGCCTCTATTTCTCTTCCATTTTCAGTTCATAATAGCAATAATGACTTTGATGCTGGGCATTTTCTGGGAATTAATGGCCAACGGATGTTAATGGTCCTTGGCTGTACCTTGAACCATTCACTCCTCCCTGTTAGTCATTAATCCTTATGAAATGCCCAGCTATTGCTTAATTAACTTTACAATGCAGTTAATGCAGATACGACATGATAGATTTTTATTTATAAGCTTCAAGAAAAACAAAACCTTCAGCTCAAAAGAGCCTTGTAAAAATACAGTTTCAGATTTCTGAAATGTACACTCAAAATTAAAAATGGGGAGGTGATGTCAGCAAGATGAGGACTAGGAGATCCCAATGCTCATCTCTCCAACAAAAATAACCAAAGCAGTAAATAACCTTAAACTGGAGAAAATAACTCAGGGAAAGCTCTGGATTACAATGAAAAAGGAGCACAAAACCCACAAAGCGCAAATACTGAGGAATGACCACATAACAAAGCTCAGGAAGCCTATTGCCTTCATTACCTGATTCTCCAGTCCAGAGAAGCTTGGAGTCAGAGGACTTTCACCCCATAGGGAGATGAAGTGTAGGAGAATCCCAGCAGGCCTCACCACTGTGGACATTTGCAGCCTGTGAGGTCTCCCACAATGTTTACCAATGCTGATCCCAGCTGACAGTTGCCTATAGTACTATTCTGTATCTACTCTTAGAGGATAGAGCTGTTGCTGTGGGGAGACCTGCCTGCTGAGGCCCCAGTCACTGCTATCTCCTGCTTCCTCGGATCAGAACACCACAGCATCTTAGCATATAAGGAATTGGAGCTTTCACTGCTATGTGCCCTACCCCCACGGACCAGGTCTTGGCAATGAACCCTTATTGTCGGGGCCACACTGCCTGTCATGGCCAGGAAGTTCTGCCATTGCTTTAAGCCCAGCTCCACTGTGAACAATTATATGCCAACAAACTGCATAACCTAGAAGAAATGGGTACATTCTAGAAGCATACAACCTACCAAAACTGAATCATGAAGGAAGAGAAAATCTGAATAGAACAATAATGAGTAAGGAGATTCAATCAGTAATCAAAAACTTCCCACCATAGAAAAGCCCAGGACCAGATAGTTTCACTGGTGAACTCTACCAAATCTACCAATATTAAATATTTCTACTGAATTAATGCCAATCCTAAATGCTTCCAAAAAATTGAAAAGAAGGGAACACTCCCAAACTCATTTTACAAGGCCAGCACTGTCTGAGTACTGAAGCCAGATACGGACACTATAAGAAAAGAAAAATCACAAACCAATATCCCTGATGAATACTGATGAAACAATTCTCAACTAAATATTAGCACACAAAAAAAATAATTCACAACGATCAAGTGGGATATACCCCTGGGATGTAAGGATGGTACAATATATGCAAATCAATAAATGTGACACACCACACTAATAGAATGAAAAATAAAATCATATGATCAGTAGATGTAGAAAAGCATCTGACAAAATACAGCACCCTTTCATGATAAAAATCCTCAATGAATTGAATGTAGAAGGAACATATTTCATAATAAAGGCCATATATGACAAACCCACAGCCAATATTATATTCAAGTGAAAGGATGAAAGCTTTTTCTAAGATTAGGAATAAGACAAGAGTACCCAACATAGTACTGGAAGTCCTACCTAGAGCAACTAGGTAAGATAAATAGATAAAAGGTATCCAAACTGGGATTCAAGAAGTAAAATTATCATTGCAGGTGCAATGATCTATTCAGAAAACCTTAAAGAATCCACCAAATAACTATTATAACTATTAAAAAAATTCAGTAAAGTTGCAGGATACAAAATCAACATACAGAAATCAGTTACATTTCTTTACACCAATGCTGAATTATCCAGGAGAGAAATTAAAAAGCAATTTCATTTACAGTAGCATTGAAAATAATAAAATCCTTAGGAATAAACTTAACCAAGAAGAAGAAAGATCTGTACAGTGAAAACCATAAGACACTGATGAAAGACACAAGTAAATGGAGAAACAGCCTGTGTTCTTGTATTAGAAGAGATATTATGGTGAAAATATCCATTCTTTCTAAGTGATTTATAAAATTCAATGCAATTTCAGTCAAAATTCCAATGGCATTTTTCACAAAAATAGGGGAAAAAAAACTATTCTAAAATTTGTATGGAAACACAAAAGTCCCCAAATAGCTAAAGCAATCTTGAGAAACAAAAACAAAGATGGAGGCATCACAATACCCAATTTCAAACTATATTATAAAGCAATAGTAATCAAAAAAGTATGGCACTGACAAAAACAGGCACACCGAGCAGTGGAAAAGAACAGAGAGCCCAGATAAAAATCTACACATATGTGGCCAAGTAATTTTTTAACACGGATGCCAAGAACATGCAATGGAGAAAGGACAGTCCCTTCAGTAAATGTGCTTGGAAAAATGGACATCCACATGCCAAGAATGAAACTGAGCCCCTACCTTTCATCTCTCACAAAAATTGACATAGAACAGATTAAGGATTTAAACATAATACCTAAAATCATAAAACTATAAGAAAACACGGGGAAAAGATCCTTAACATTGTTTTTTTCTTAATTTTTTTCAGTGTTCCAAGATTCATTGTTTTTGCACCACACCCAGTGCTCGCTCCATGCAATAAGTGCCCTTCTTAATACCCGCCACCAGGCTCACCCCACCCTCCACCCCACCCCTCCAAAACCCTCAGTTTGTCTCTCAGAGTCCATAGTCTCTCATGGTTTGTCTCCCCTTCCGATCTCCCCCAACTCACTTTCTCCTCTCCATCTCCCAATGTCCTCCATGTTATTCCTTATGCTCCACAAGTAAGTGAAACTATAGGTTAATTGACTCTCTCTGCTTGACTTATTTCACTCAGCATAATCTCTTCCAGTCCCATCCATGTTGATACAAAAGTTGGGTATTCATCCTTTCTGATGGAGGCATAATACTCCATAGTGTATATGGACCACATCTTCCTCATCTATTCGTCCGTTGAAGGGCATCTTGGTTCTTTCCACAGTTTGGTGACTGTGGCCATTGCTTCTATGAACATTGGGGTACAGGTGGCTCTTCTTTTCACCACATCTGTATCTTTGGGGTAAATACCCAGTACTGCAATTGCAGTGTCATAAGGAAGCTCTATTTTTAAGTTCTTAAGGAATCTCCACACTGTCTTAACACTGGTCTTGACAGAGATTTCTTGGACAAGACACTAAAAGCACAGGCAACAAAAGCTAAAATAAAAGAGTGGGACCACATTAAACTAAAGAGCTTCTGCAGAGTAAAGGAAAAAATAAATTGAAAAGTCAGCCTATAGAATGGGAGAAAATATTTGGAAACCATACATCTGATAACGAATTAAATCCAAAATATATAAATAACTCCCATAACTCAATAGTAAAAAAGAAAACAATCCAATTAAAAAATGGATAAAGGATATGAGTACTTTTTTCCAAGAAGACATACAAATAAATGGACAACAGATACATGAAAAAGTATTCAATATCACTAATCATCAGGGAAATGAAAATCAAAACCACAATGAGATATCACATCATACCTACTAGGATGGCTATTATCAAGAGGGCTAACAATGTTGGTGAGGATGTGGAGAAAAGAGAACTCTTATAAATTGCTGGCAGGGATGTAAAATGTTACAGCCATTATGGAAAACATTATGGCAGTTCCTCAAAAAACAAACAACTGAACTATATCATATGATCCAGCAATCCTACTCCTGAATATATAGCCGAAGGAATTAAAATTGATATCTCAAAGAGATATCTGCATGCCCTGGTTCACTGCAGCATTATTTACAATAGTCAAGATATACAAACAAACTAAATGTCCTTTGTTAGATAAATGGCTAAGGAAAATGTCCCAAACCACACACACACAGACACATACATGCAGAGGAATATTATTCAACCATAAAAAAGGACATCCTGTCATTCATGGACCAATAGAGAGATTATGCTAAGTGAAATTACCCTTAAAAAATGACAAATACTATATGATATCACTTACACATGGAATCTTTTAAAAAAAAATCTGACTATAGAAATAGAGAATAAAATGTTGGTTGCCGAGGACTGGGAAGCAGGGAAAGAGGTAATAAACATCCAAAGATACAAATTTTCAGTCATAAGAAAAAAATCAATTCCGAGGATCTAATGTATACAGTATACAATATTGTATACTGGAAATTTGCTGAGAATAAATCTTGAGCATTCTTGTCACATAAACAAAGAAGTTATCTATGTTAGCTATGTGGGGTTGTAGATGTGTTAATTATCTTGATCTTGGTAATCATACTATAATGTATATGTATTTCAAATAACCATGTGTACACTGTAAATATATGCAAATATATTTGTAATTATGTCTCAATAAAGTTAAAAAATAAAGACAAATTCATTTCTAATCATGGGCCTAAAAAAAGGTATAATTTAATGATGTCAATTTATAATAAAGAATGATAACTATATCAAAAAGTAAAATTATGCCAAAATAGTAGGATTTTATCTTCTTTCCTTTTTCAAAGTTTTAGTAGAAAAACAATGGCTAAGATGCAGTTCTTTTATTTGTAGCTTTCAGGGATCATAAAAATACAATATTTTCAGTTTTACATATATGTGGAGAGAATGTATGGAATTAGAGCTTTAAAAAATCTTGATCTGGAAAGGAGCTAAACATCATTTAACCCAATGACACTTTTTTACAGATGAGGAAGTAAGAGCAGGAAAGCAAAGTAACTAGCTTGAGTCATGTGGTTACTGCAAAACAAAAAAGGAAGCCTTCTGTTTCCTTTCTTCCAGCTTAGAGTTAGAGACTCTGCCATCTTTTGACATTTTGGATGCATGGGCTGCATTTCTCCTTGAGGTTATGACAATAGCTTTACTTCTTCTAATCTTGTCAAATGAGCAGCCAAGTTTTTTGAACCTATGGATAATAAGTTGTAGTCAAATTTTTCTCTTTTGCAGAGATTATTTTGAGCTAGGTTAAAAATAACTGACTTTAAAAATTCTTACAATTTACATGGAATTTTAATATTCCAGCAAGACTTTAAAGTTATATATATGTTATATATAATTTAAAATTAGGTATATACATATAGTTTTATGCTTATGTTTAGTGTATATATATACACATACATATGTGTGTATGTATGTGTGTATGTGTATATATATATGTATGTGTGTGTGTGTGTGTGTATATATATATATATATGGTTTTCAGGTAGTAAAAACGTTTTAGGAGAACCCAAGTAGTAAATGTGTTCAAGTTTTACACTATAACAATACATGTTTTTCTGTTGATACTATTGAAGCAAAATGTACATTTAAAGCACTCAAAATTGACCTAAACTGTAATAAAATCTAATACGTTTGTATTAGCTTGAATGTTGAATAAAACTAGATTAATATAAAAATTTTAATTAAGACTAGAAAGGACCATGGGAAATAATGTATTTCAGACTCCAGATATAACTTCAACTGCCTTCAAGGAAGTAGAGCTAGCCCATGGTAAAGATTATCCTAATTCCCTCATTTAGTTATTCTGATACTTATTTAACATTATGTTTGTCAAAACTATTTTTTCCTCATTAAAACCTTACTGAAATAAAAACAAGAAACAGTACTGTTTTTATGTAAGAACTATTAAGAAAATACTCTCCTCACCCTTATGCCTTTTCTCTATGCCCCATGACTCAAGAGTTTGCAAACAAGTTTCCTAAGTGGGAATCACTTACTTGTTTCAGACTATTTTAAACTTGGTAAATTTTAGCACCCATTCTTCCTCAAGGGAAAAAAGAAATTGACTTCAATTGTAAGCCTACTATTTTATCAGCCTATTAAAGGGGGCATTTTTCAACCCTACTAGCAGCTAATTAAAGGAACACAGTATCTGCCTCAAACCATCTGGCCTACTAGATGTTGTTGACAAATGTAACAGTTTCCATGCCACATATAGTGAAACTATTTAAGTTAATAAATTACATAGCCATGGTAGAAAACCACCTGACAGCACTTGTGAGAGCCCCACTGATGCCTAACATTATCCATGGCTTGTAACTACAGCTTTCAGGGAAGATCAGCTCCAGGATATATTAGCTTTTCTACAAAATCAAAATCCCTTATTTACAGTAGTGTCACACATGTGCATAATTGGAAAGTTAGAATTTGTTTTTACCTGAAAAGCATATGGTTTATAAATTCAACAGTGTAACATATATACTATCTACTGTGTTTATTACTTTACATAGATCTGATTTGTTGCTGATTCTCCTCATAAAAATAATAACCAGAGATCTGAATTGCAATTTTTACAATTATATGATTTTGGTTAAAATTATATATAAAAATGAATGTAGTCGAAAAGATAATGTTTCTATGACTATTGGTGTCTTGGAACATAAGGTTCTGATGCCTATTTATGATGGGGCTTTAGAGGATGTTGAACACACACAAAATTGATGAACTTATTTTTTCACTTTAAATATTTTAAGATGGCTGATAATTTTTGGAATAGAGAACCAGAAATAAAAGATAAGTCTGAAAATGGGAAAGATAAAATATACTTATGTCAGTTCACCCTATCAAAAAATATGTACATCCTGTAGATTATATTCCATATTCACATGTATGAGTATACATTCATATGTATGAGCACACACATGTGCACACATACACAAACACTAGTCAATTTAAGTCATTTTTGGATCCTGAATGAATCATACCACTATTTGCAAATATTTTTTTTGCTAGTTGGTAAAAGTACCAGAAAACCAAACCCTGATAGAAACTCACTGGCCTATATATTAAACAGAGTGATCTGTAAACCCAAAATTTTGATGAACTATATTTTGCAGTACTTTTTTTCAAGTCTTCCCAACACACATACTATAAGGGGAGACTCTCAGATAAAATTTTGTCCTTATGTAACCTTGATAATGTATTTTTTAAAATGCTGGTAAGTATTTGATATACACATTTCATTCCCCAATCTTTAAACAATTTACTTACCTCCCCAAATGCTCAAATAAAAAAAATATTATCTCCATGCTGATTTTATAAAGTTAATTAAAAAAATGCAGCTTAAACAATTCACTAAAATGTTTTCCTAATTTGCTTAAATTCTATCTCCTGTAGTTTTATTTTATTTTACAACACAGGAAATAAACACTTTGTTTTTTTTCTTTAAGTAACCATATTATACTGAGTGAAATAAATCAAGTAGAGAAAGTCAATTATATGGTTTCACTTACTTGTGGAACGTAAGGGATAACATGGAGGACATTAGGAGAAGGAAAGGAAAGTGAAGGGGGGGAAATTGGAGGGGGAGAAGAACCAAGAGAAACTGTGGACTCCCAGAAACAAACTAAGAGTGTTAGAGGGGAGGAGATATGGGGGAAGAATGAGGCTGGTGTGGGTATTAAGGAGGGCATGTATTGCGTGGAGCACTGGGTGTTATATGTAAACAGTGAATCTTGGAACACTACATCAAAAACTAATGATGTATTGCATCACCAAAAACTAATGTACATCAAAAACTAATGATGTATTGTATCACCATACATTACATACATACATATACTAACATAACAGTAAAAATTTTTTCAAAAACTATATTACAGATACCTGTTTGAATATTACCTTGTATTTTAAATACTGGTTTTCTTCTGTTTTTCTTTTTTAAATCAAAATGAGATTTAATCCAAACGGAGAATTTTCCTTGAAATCAAAATTTTTTATTCATTCATGAGCCAAGCAAGACATGAACTCCTTAAGACATGACATGTATAAATATTTTAGTGTACCAACACAAGCATGTATATACTGCAGATGGATTCAAAATGTAGACATTTTTGACCAAAGATCTCTTACAATGAGATAAGCATCTGGATGGGGTTCAAGAAAGCCAACCATTCTAGTTTCAATATGCTTTTGGTATGTACAAGCCCTATGTCCCAGCTCCATTTCACAAAGGAAATACTACTCTAACACTCAAAGTTTACTGAAAGTATCAATTAAGGAGGGAAAAGATATCTCTTAAGAAAAAAAAAAGAATGATAACAAGATCTGTGAAAGAAATAAAAAAAGATCTTCTTGACATTTATATGATTCCATGAATATCTAAGGCATGATATAGCACAGTGAAAATTGGGGACCAGTGACCAAATTCAGCCAGAAAGCATGCTATTTTTCCTGCAAAATAATTAAAAATTTAGTAAGTCACAAATTTTTAAGTTGGGTATATTTATATAACATTTCATATTTCCAAAATTTTTAAAATTAATAAATCCACAACAGTTTTGAAACTGTGTAAAGTCATCCTCTTTAGATAGGACCTGTATTCTCCAGTCCCTAACACTCCCTGTTGCCTCCTTAAGTTATTGCACACAGCCAAACATTATTAACACTTCTATTATACAGGGAAACAAATCCCTTCATAATTTTGGTGTATGAGTGCCTACATTCACACAGTAGGAATTCTGATGAATATACGCATTTCATGATATTCTCCTTCCCTGAGAATATCTTCCTGCACATGCCTTTTTGAACCTCCAGTCTTTCAAATAAAAATAATCAAGAATCAAAGGAGCTACAGTTTTACTAAGAAAAGACAGGGGATTAATTCTTCTTGCTTCTTTATTGTTGGAGAATGTCATGTTTCTCAATTTACTAATTCACTATTATATTTAAACTATTTAAATCCTAAAACCCATTAGAATATACTATGGCCAATACAGAAAAAAAGAAAAATAAATTCCTTTCAATCTCTAAATGACTCTCCAAAGAATTCAGATATACTTTTGCAAAAAAAAAAATAGTTCAACATTTTTAGTTGACTTCTAGTATTTTTACATATATATATATATTTCTTCCATTTTAGGGCCAGGAGTTTCACCATGACTAATATATTTAGTCTAATCTATTATGATTAATTAAATTCTTTCTCTCAGGGAGTCACCCAAGATATAGTGAGACAATATTTTTATGATAATGTATTAATACATTAATATTTAGATCTTTCTGGAAATCCATCAAGGTATTTGAGAGTTCTCTAAGAAATGTTTCATAACCTTGATAGCTCTACCTATTTCACTTACAAAACACATACACACAGTTTTTTTTTTTTCTATAGTTTGAGACCTTAATTAGTAGTGGTAACTATTGAGGTATACAGAAGAAAAAGCATGAAAGGTTCTAAGCCCCAAACTGACTAAGCATCAGAATCACCTGGGCCCTTCCAAAAAATACATGCCTAGGCTGTATCTATGGAGATTCTGATCAAGTGGATTTGAGTAAATCAATAAATCAGAATGTCTCAGAGCAGGGCCCTGTCATAGTATTTTCTTTTAAACTCTCTGCGTGATTTTAATTTTCAGTAGGATTGAGAGCCACTGGACTAGATAAGCAATAACCTTAAAAAAGTCTTAATCTTAAAATAATTCTCCTGAATTATATGGATATTTAAACAGAAGTGCTTAGTTCAGTTAAACAACTGTTGGTTGGCTATGATAAAATTGTATGAAATGCCATAGTGGATTCCTAAGAAGTGTTCTCCATACTCAACTAATGAAAATCAGGGAATTTAACATACATGAAATAGTATTAAATTAAAAAGTACTTCAGCAACTTGGTACTATATAACTGATGCCTTCCTATTAGTACCAAATTACTAAAGGTCTTGAACTGAAGCAGAATAGTTTATATATTTTATATTTGACATGATAGTTTATCAAATATATTTTTTAAGTAAAGGAATTGAAATTGTTTATAAACCCAGTGTGTACTTCTCAAAGGATTATTAAGGGAAATGAGAATACTTGGTCAGCAAAGCCTATTGCAGTACCTTAGGTGTGCACCTGTGAGTCTGGATAGGAATGATGATAAAGGGACTGGCTTAAGACATTTTTCAAAGGATGACTGCAAAAAAAGGAAGATGATAGCTAGAATCAATAACAACAACCATTCCTGTCTGAAGGAATGTTAAAGTGATGGTTCCTTTAGCAGAGACAAGAACACAGAAGTTTGAGAAAGAACCCTGTTTAGGGAGGAAATAGGATGGGTTTGGATCCGTTGAAGTTAACATGATGGGAGACACTTAGTTGGAAATATCCACAAGATAACTGGAGATTTAGAAAAGAAACGAGTTAAAAAGCTGAAGATAAGCAAAAGAGAAAAACAGGTATTTATTCATGTTATCTTCCTGCCTCAAGTCTCAGCTATATTTGGGGGGCAAAGGTCACTCTACAAGTGACTTCTCATAATGAGGTAATACTGTATCAAAACATTTAAATACCAAACTTACTGATAGTGATTGCTAATATATACTCCCTTTCCTCTGGACTTTTTTCTTACAGACACAATGTCTAGTTCACAAACTGCTAGTTTAGCATTTTAAACTCACTCTTTATTGATCAAATGAGTAAAGGAATATGAACTGCCTCAGGTAAATTATCCACCATTTCACCGAGAGTTTCTTTGCATGGCCTTTATTTATTTAATGGGTTTGCATAATAAGGATTCACCCACACAGTTTAGTTCTCTTTCCTCCAGGCTAGTTACCTAGCTGTCCTAATTACCCAGTAATTAAAATAAAACCACTCCAGATAATTGGCAGTCTTCTCTAATTGAAAACTGGGTAGATAATCATTGGCCTAAGGAAATGCCCCACTCTCATACTGTAATATGAATTACCATCTGTCTATTAAATTAGTCATTGTAAAATATTAACATATAAATGACTACAGTACAGGCATTATAAAAGTGGTCCTAGCATTTAAAATTTTTTCTCTTTTTTTTTTTTTTTCATTTTGTTGACTTACCAACCAATTTCTTTCTAGGAAACAGTAAGGAAATGTATTCTAGGGCTGATGAGGGAGGGGGCTATGGTTATATTGATAATGTCTACCCTAGTATCCAAAGTATTTTCTCTCCAGTGAACAACATAAACATTGAACCAAGGAGCTACAACAAATTACATAAAAAATTTTATTCATTCATCCATAGACCTGAGAGCTCCCAAATTTGTCATGCAAGACAACACATTTACTTCCGGGGAAGTAGGAGTAAAGACCAATTAAAAAAAAAAAAAGTAAGTTAAAAAAAAAACAAACAAACAAACAAACCTGGAATCTTAAAAACTGTCCAGTGAACTAAAAAAATCCTTGAAATACAACTGGCATATACTGAGGAAAGACCCTAACTCTGCCCTTCCTGAAAGGGTAATTCTATTTGAATGAGAAAAGAGTGAGAAAATTCATAAATATCAACAGATCCTAAAACAAGAGTAGACATTATGAAAGGGGGTAATCTGGTTTTTTGCTCTATATAGATTACAACACTCATGCTACAACACTGTCTTTGTAGACATTCTTATACGCAGCAAATCATAGCAGCAGTAATATCTTCAGTTAGAAAAAACAAAGATACACAGTCACATTATCTAACAACACCAAGTAGACAAAAATAGGGTGAACACATTCTCCTTTCCCAGTCAAAGCCAATCCTAGAACTAAAAGAAAGACCCCCTCCCCCAAATCCTCTATTATTGACTTATCTATTTGCTGGCATGTAGTAGGTCTTATTGAATGTATAACTGATTTTGAATGTGGACTGATGATGTTCTAGACAAGGTCAAACTTTGATCCATGTAAATACTCATCAACTGATTAGGCAGAAATTACTTAAGATTACTGAAAAGTCAAACTAGCTCTATAGCTATCTAACAAATTAAGGGAAAAACAGAATTGCAATGAATGTGAAAAAAAAAAAAAACACCTCCCAATGACATACTTCTTTGACAATCACAGAAAACAGATATTTTTAGAATTTTAGATTTAGTATGCATGTATTTGTAACCAGAGTCAGAATTTACTCTAGAAGTCATACCTATCTTGAAATATTTGCTCCAGTCTGAAGAACAGAAGAATCACTTTCCTTAAACCCTATCAATCACTGCCCAGTATGAGAAAAGATCAAGCTCAGTCTTGTTTTTTTTCTTCACAGAACCTGATACAAACTGTAGAGTATTTTAGAGACTTAGTTATGACAAGATGTTTTTATGTTCAAATGCAAAGGAAAACTCCTTAAAAAAAAATCATTTTGTGGAAGCAAGATGGAGGCGAAAGCTTTTAATACCTAGAACTATAACTGAATGATTTAGAATCATAAGTGACTAAGGGTCTGGGATCTCTGAAAGATAAACAGAACTATAAATTTTATTCCATTATTAAAAATTCAGTTTATACTTTTATACTTAGTTTTACCATGGCTTTTTCTCCTCTATATTCTTTTATGTACAAAGAAAAGTAGCATGTAAATCAAGCTATTTCTGTTAATTAATGAAAAATTATACTTGTTCTAAAAGTAGACTTCTCATGGATTATTTACACTCTAAGTCCCATGACACTAAAGTATGTAGTGCATTTTTCTTCTTTATGAATGTATAACTATATTAGATTTAAAATGACTTGAATAACCAAGATGCAAAAATATTAAAACTATAAGAGATACATTAACATAGCGTAGACATTACAAAATGACAGGGAGCCTCTCTCTCTCCATATGTGTGTGTATTCACACACACATACACTTACACACACACACATACTACAGACTGTATGTTTGTGTTCCTTCAAGTTCATAAGTTGAAACCTAACCACTAATGTGATGCTATTGGGAGATAGGGACTTTGAGAAGTGATTAGGTCACAAGGATGGAGCCCTCGTGAATGGGGTTAGTGCTCTTATAAGAGACCTCAGAAAGCTCCCTTGCCCCTTCTGCCATATGAGGAAACAGTGAGAGATGAACCAGTAAGTGGGTTTTCAACAGACACAAAATCTGCTGGCACCTTTATCTTGGGTCTTCATAGCCTCTATAACTATGAGAAATAATATTTGTTGTTTAAGCCACTCAACCTATGATACTCAGTTACAATAGTCCAAATGGACTAACACACACACTTTTTTTCTTACTCTTTTAACTATTCTAAAAGTTTATAATTTCTTTCCTCAATAAATTCAACCATGAAGCAACATTGTTCCATTATAACTTTCAAAATTAGCATCTGCTGCCTGGAAAGAAAACCAATTATATGTTGAGTTTATGTCCTATCTGCCCCCAAATTTAGGTCTGCTGAATAAATATTTATGTTTTCATTTGCTTTGGACAGCTGCTAAAATGCACAATTTTCTGGAAAGCTACATCTTATCATACATAAAATAATCCCACTTTGAAAAATCACTTTGTTATTAAACTAAGCTAATGTCAAATAGAATCATATTTATTATGGATCATCATAGAATAAATAGCATTACTTAACAATAAAAACTATCATTTTCAAGTATTTATAATTTTTGCTGCATTGTGCTAGGGACTGTATACACATTATCACTTAATCTTTATACTAGTTCTGTGAGGTAGGTGTTATTTTCCTATTCTATAATTTAGTGTACTCTGGCAAATAGAAGATGAACAATTTGCCCAGGGTTACACAGATCATAAATGTCTGAGCTATATTTTTTTATCTTAAGTCTGCCTGACCTCACATTTAAATCTCCACTATTACCGAGCATCTCCTCATTAAGTTTCCTAGAGCAGAGTCTGCTGGCTATTTACCAAAACCACTTCTAAGCCTAGAGCTTGAACATATTTCCCTTGGAGTTGAGCAAAAATAATGTGTCATTTCCAGGCTTAGCTCACAGAAACTTGCCACATGAAACCTTCCATTTTATTTTCACCCATCTGGCTGCAGTCATCCACTAGCCCACAGTGAGAATCACATGAAACTGGTAGGACCTTAGAAGTTCAACCAGAAACATCTGCACTGAACTGTTAGAGAATGAGAAATAAGCCCTAGTGGGTTAGGCAATCGTAATATAAGGATTATATGTTCTATTCCTTGGTATTAGCCAATAAAATTTTATCAATGATAGTTACTAAATCAAAATGTGATTTTGATGCATTTTGAATTGAAATTTTCAATTGAAAGTTAAAATTATTTCTCTAATAGTCTAAACTTGTCCTGATAACATCTAGTTAAAGTATGACCTCTTCTACTGGGAAACACAGATCTTAAGTAAAAATGGTAACTTGAAGACAGAAAAATCTAAAAGAATTGCATTTTTATCACTTCAGAAGCAAGTGGCATCCAAATGTAGTTTTTAAGTGATGTCTAGGTACTTTCTTTTAGCAAATGCAGGTGTCAGGATAATAAATGAATCATTTATTTGATGCACCTAATACTTTAAAGGAATCTGTGCAAGCCCCCAAAGGAAAGAGAAAGCAACAGCATACTCAGAAGTATTTCATCATTTGAAGATGATATAACAATGCTGACAAGTACAAAAGTTAACTACTTTGTTCTGTCATGCTGTGTTGTAGAAAACACAAAGCATTATGTGACCTTTAGAGAAACAACCAAAAAGTAACTTGCTTTGTGGTGCTTAACGTATTTTTTGAATATCTGAAGGTCTTGATTTTTGTCACTTGTGGCCAGTTATGTCTTGTGAGATCTCAGGCATCTGAGAGAAGAATGCAGATACAGTAAACAATTTTAAGGGGAAAGACTGAAATTCACTGCTTATGGAAAACAGACTTGTTAAGCATCTATGTATATGCAGGCTCCTCGAAAATTTCCATCCATTAAATATTAGCTCCAAAACTGACCTACATGTATGTGTATCGGCCATGATTGGCATTAAATCATATGGAGACGGTCTCCTAATCCATTCCTTGTTTTTTATTCCTATTTCAAGGACTACTCTAACACTCTTCCCTGACTGACTAGAGACTTCCACTGCAACTAACCCAAATTCTATCAAACTTCAGGAGAGGGCACAGTCCTGAGACTGGAAGATAGTACATATAAGAGATAAGTTGCTATTAAGTCTTATTTTTAAATATATAGCACCACTTCCAGAAAACACAGTTATATTTTTATCACTAATTCCTTAATCAAATAAATAACAGAAAATTTCAGCCCTTTAGATTAGCATTCCTTAAAGTAAATTCACAGGTAATATGCATCGGAATTACCTGAATATAAATAAATATTTAATCTTCAGAGTAAGCATTAAAAAGAATATAAAAAGATGTGCCAAAAAGAAAACTATAGAGACTATATAATAGACTAATAATAATAATAGGAATAAGGACAATAATAATATGGCATAAGTAATAATCCTTTGTTTCTGACCCAAGAGTCTCATTTCTTCTGACACCATCTATGATATAGTAGCAAGCTATTTATTAGCATGTAAGCACGGTAAAATCAAACCCCAGACCAAACATACATTATTATTACATGGAAATCAAATTTTGTTAATTTCAATGTCACTAAAATGACTGATTAATAGCTTCTACTTTTAGGGAAATATTCTGGAAGAAGAAACTAGTATTTCAGAATACATGAGAACGCGTAATAAGCAAAGATGCAAGGTCTAAAGATATTAGAAAATAAAATAATTGTCACTTTAATTCAAAAATAGTTTTTGAATTAAAAATAGTTTTTAAAAGTACAAACTTTTACACATAATTTACTTATGGGCTTATGCATTGAGCTATCATTTGACAGTCACATTTCATGGGTCCATTATCTAGATAATTTTTTAAGATTTCTGATTTATTGGCCAAAGTGATCTAAAGAGAAGCTCATTTACAATATATACATGTGTCAAATTATGTTGTACACCTTAAATTTTACAATGTTATATGTCAATTATAACTCAATAAGGCTGGAAAAAATGAATGCAAAGAAGTTAAACTCCTACATTTGAAGGCATAAGGTTCTTTATATACTTAATCAAATAATCAGAGTTCACAAACTGGAATGCTATTAAAGAACCCAAGGCTACCATAAATTCAATCTCTTAAATGGTATATGGAGTCTAGGAGCATCTCTATATATTCAGAATATATATATATAGCTATCTTAGTGGGTAATGATCCTAATTTCAGCATTCTAGAATATTTTCTTTGGTAATCTTTATAAAAGGCTCTTAAAATTCACAAATGGCAATTATATCATCTTCCCTCAAGCATTTTCTCGGGTTTTCAAAAATGAGTGTATTTCTGAAACTTTTCCAGTATTGCTTTCATTGCATCTCCAAATTTCTTCTTCGTCATCTGCCAGTTCCAATAATCAACTGCTTCTGCACTCTGAAGTCTGCCAAAAACCTCTGAAAAACTATTTTTGAATTAAAGTAACAATTATTTTATTTTCTAATATCTTTAGACCTTGCATCTTTGCTTATTACGCGTTCTCATATATTCTGAAATTCTAGTTTCTTCTTCCAGAATATTTCCCTAAAAGTAGAAGCTAGGAGCCATCTACATAAAACTTTGCTCATAGTATTTTGTCAATCTCTTTGGAAATGATCATGAAAAGTAATTACCTAAAAACTCTGATACCCAAGCATGACAAGTCCAAGGCAAATAACTGCTGATTTTTAAAAATCTCAGAGTGAAAATATACAAGGATAATGATACGTACTCTACCATTTCATGACATATTGTTACAATTTCTCTTTTATTATAACTCATATTCATCTGATATATACTTTTTATAAAAATGCTTTTATAAATACTACTAAGGTCTTAAGAGCAATGAGGTTAAATCCTATTGATGTTATTACTGGTCAACATTCAAATATCTTCCTCAGTCTGGGGTCACAAAAGATTAAAACTTTAACATGCTTCTTTAATTTTGTATAAAAATTATTACACAGTGTTCTGTGGTTTGTCATCATAAGTCATCACTGTTAGAATTACTTGTAAATAATTTATTTTAAATAAATTTGTGTTCTACATTCCTAATATGCAGTGTTACAATGGGAGAAACTATACCTAGCTTTGGAGTCAGACAAACATGAATTTAAATAATGCTGCTACTGTTTTCTAGGTAGGTAAGCTTAGGTAAATTATTGTCCTCTAAATATCCTCATTTCTTCAGTGGTAGCATGTGAATAAAAATTCCTACAATGCAGGATGTTTATCATATTCTAAAGAAATATTCCATGTAAAGCATCTATCACAGAGATTGACATATAGTATGCATTCCAAAAACAGCAGAGAAAACTGATAACAAACTGATTAATCATTAGGTGAGTTAGAAGTTGTTGATAAATTCAATATGGGCTTCATTTTCACTAGAACTTATCTGATCCTAATGAAGTAATTTGTTAAATTTGGACATTTAGGATACTTTAAATGCTTAATTAACCATGAAATATCCCAAGAATTCACTATCAATTATCAGCATGTAGCATGTATTTATAGGAACACTTAAGTGTAACATTAAATAAACATTTAACATTTCTGTTATTAGAAACATTTTACACCTGAAAAGACATAACACAAATTATTTCCATTCATTTTGCTCTCAAATGTATTTACTTACATAACACTTAACTACTAGACATGACACAAAAGCAAAATCATTTAGCTATATGTATGACGATAATACAATTACTCTCATCTAATAGATTTGGATAATGACAAATTTGAGTACTTTCCAATACAGCTATTGTGTAATATAAATAAAACTGAAGTGTACAAAAGTCTACATATTTATGTAAGCTGTAGAAGGAATAAACTGGTTTGACAAGGTACAGAAGGAGAAAAGTTTATCGGTTTTTTTTTAGTTTTCAACCATTTATCTTTTTAGTCAAAATTTCAATTAACACATCGTATATTATTAGCTGCAGAGGTAAAGTTCAGTGATTTCATCAGTTGTATATAACACCCAGTGCTCATTACATCATGTGCTTTCCTTAATGCCCATCACCCAGTCACCATATGCTCCCCATCCAACCCCCCTCCAACAACCTTCAGTTTATTTCCTCTGATGGTTTGTCATCCTCTCTGATTTCATTTATTTCAGAAAAGTCTATAGTTTTAAAATATTTTAAAGACTAAGACCTTAGTGACCTTATGATTTCATATCTTCTGGTCCTAACTCATAAATAGGATTTGAGTAAAATGTTTTTCATAATCAATGATACTGTTAAGTTTGAAATATATATATAATTTAAATATATTATAAAATATAAAATATTATACAAAACATAATTAGAAAAATTATAGTAGAAACCAATTTCAAATAATATTATGATGGGTATTCATCCTTTCTGATGGCTGAGTAATAGTCCATTGTATATATGTACCACATGGATGGAACTGGAGGGGATTATGCTGAGTGAAGTAAGTCAAGCAGAAAAAGACAATTATCATATGGTTTCCCTCATATGTGGAACATGGGAATAGTACAGAGGGTCACAGAGGAAGGGAGGGAAAACTGAAGAGGGAGAAATCAGAGAGGGAGATAAACCATGAGAGACTATAGACTCCAGGAAACAATATGAGAGTTTCAGAGGGGAAGAGTTTCACAGGATGGGGTAACCAGGTGATGGGTATTAAGGGGGGCACGTGTTGTGATGAGCACTGGATGTTACATACAACTAATGAGTCACTGAACACTGCATCAAAAACTAGTGATGGACTCTGAAAAACAATCTGAGGGTTTTGAAGGGGTGGGGGGTGGGGGGTTGGGGGAGCCAGGTGGTGGGTATTATGGAGGGCACACATTGCATGGAGCACTGGGTGTTGTAAAACTATGAATTCTGTTATGCTGAAAAGAAATGAAATAAAAAAAATTTTTTTTAATAAATAAATAAATAACGGAAATAAAAAAAAAAAAACCAAAAAACTAGCGATGTACTAAACAGTGGCTAAACGAACAAAATAAAAAAATAATATTACGGCATGGTAGAAACAAAATGAACTATCAGACTATGAAACTCCTTAATAGGAGACCACATAATTACCAGTAGGTAGAATAGCAGAATTGAAAAAAATTCAATTTTTTAGATTATATTTAATCTGATCGAAAAGCCTAAAATCATGTCAATCTTCAATGTTTTAAAAGTGGGACATCTGCTAACAAGGCATGACATTCATTCATAATCCACTAGTAAAATATCTATCTGGAAAAATAATAACTGGAAGAAGCTGACAGTCATTAGTCATAGCAGTTCAAATGCCTATTAATTAATAGAGAATTGAAGTAAAATTATTTTCCAAGTATATATGGAAAAACCAGGAGTATCAAATGACATTATTTTGATGACTATTTGATTTATAGCCAATGAAATCATAACAAAATACTAAGAAGAAAACATTAAATGCAATGAAATGAGCAGGTATCGATGATTAGTCCAGTTTCTTGTTTATGGTAAGGCTCAACAGATACTTTTAAAAGGGAAGAAAGCAGTTCTTCTTCCTCCAAATTAAATATTTCTACCTGCAAATACATTTAAAAAGTTTTACTTAATATAGATGTACAGAACCAAAGATGCTACTTTAGTGTTAACTTTTTTTTTTTAATTTTGTGTATCTTCTCAAACAATTTTGGGTCCTCTGCAAACAGTGTACTTTTTCTCTGAAAGCTGATGAACATTCTATACTGGGCTTCTAAAGGCAACACTTTGTGGGAGGTAAAATACCTTCTCCCCTAAACACAAAAAATGTTCATGACAATCAAATAACCTTACCTAAAGTTTAAGTGTAGTGTTTAGGGAATAATGGATACTTAAGATACCCAAAGGAGGAGCTGTACAGTTTTACTATTTCTTCTGTAACTATTACAGAATTTAACACAAATTTAAAGCATAATGAAATTTTGTGATTATCTACACAACAAAGATTTGGAATTTATAACTGTGTTCCTAACTCCGGCAATCCTCCTTTTCATTGTCAGTCACCATTCTCGCATCTCTTTCAGACCTGGTTTCTATAACACTACTAGACACTTTTTTTTTTTTAATGGGCTCCATGCCCAGTGTGGAGTCCAGTGTGGGCTTGAACTCACAACCCTGAGATCAAGACCTGAGATTGATAATTGGACACTTAACCAACTGAGCCACCTAGGCGCCCCTAAGTAGAGACCCAATTTTTCCTTCAAACTTACTTATTTCTTCCTAATGCCTACAAGGGATAGTCAGAATGAAGAGGAAGACATTTGAATGTGTCTGCAACTTACATAATGCAACAAGTGAGGGTACTGTATTTGAAGATTTAGGGCTTGTATCAATTAAAGTAGTTTGGCTATAAATGTAGCTTAAAAAATAAGGGATTTAATTTCTTGCATGTAGAAGGTCCAGAGATAGATATAATCCAGGGTTAGCTCAGGGGATCAACAAGGTCATGGAGAATCCAGTGTTTTCTGTCTTTCCACTTCACCTTTTTTGGGTTGTCACGGATGTCTTCACCTGGGACCACAGGATGAACTGCTGCAATTCCAGGTGTCACGTGGTAACATGATGTCTAGCCGAAAAGATGAATCTTCCCCTGTGTATCCCTTTTCCTTACTGAGGAACCTTTTTTTTTTTTTAATTTTATTTATTTATTTGACAGAGATCACAAGTAGGCAGAGAGGCAGGCGGGGGTGGGGGGGAGCAGGCTCCCCGCTGAGCAGAGAGCCCGATGTGGGACTCGATCCCAGGACCCTGAGACCATGACCTGAGTCGAAGGCAGAGGCTTTAACCCCATGAGCCACCCAGGCACCCCGAGGAACCTTTTTTTGAAGCCTATCATATTTGCCCTCTCACTGGCCAGTATTCTATTCCATTTTCATAACTGAATTAAGCACTAACATGGGAAATGAAATTGGTTTAAATTATGGTTCTCCCCTCAGGAATGGGGGACAACTCAACTAAATGTTACTCTGCTAGTAAGAAATAAGTAAAAGAAGTCACTGTTGAAACACCCACTATTAATTTCTACCCCATGCCTTTGGAGTCAGAAAAAATCTGATTTAAATCCCCACTTTGTATCTTACAAACTTTTTGACTTTATACAATTACTTCATCTCCTTTGAGAGATAAATATAAATGTAGAAATATAATAGACACAGATACCAGCACCTGGGTGGCTCAGTCAGTTAAGAACTGCCTTCAGCTCAAGTCATGATCCTAGGGTCCTGAGATGGAGCCCCAGGTGGACTCCCTGCTCAATGGGGAGCCTGCTTCTCCCTCTCCCTCTGCCCCTCCCCCTGCTTCTGTACTTTCTCTCTCTCTTAAATAATCCTTTAAAAAACTTTAAAATCTTTAAAAAATAGATACAGATACAAATATAGATATAATATATATATTTTAAACAGGTCTGTATTGTCAGAAGTACAGAGATAATTTATGTGGAAGTACCTAGCTCATAGCCTGATACATGATGTAGGCCAATAAATATTATTTTAGTCTGTTTCCTTTCATCTTAATGCCTTCATTTCCTTCCTTTCTGTAAACAAAGCCCAACAGCTTTCCAAGACACATGACCTAAATTTGATTCTGTCTCCAAAATTTTCAACTCCAAAGGTGTTTTACTTGGTATTTAATTTAATATTCCATTCTATGTATACTACTATATCTAAATATCAGGGTTGTCAAATAGTAGCTTATTTGAACTGTAGGTCATGTACCATGATTCATACATGAACACACACATACTTTTTATTAGATAGTAAGTTCTGTAAATCAAACCAGCACATAAACATCATCAATTATTTTAGGAAAGAAAAGTAAGCAATCCCCTAGTTAGAGATACAAGGTTCCTTCTGAACGCTCTACATTTTCAGTCACATCTTTTGCCTCTGACATTTATTCTTTAATCACACTGGATTAATTGTCCACTGTACTTTCCAGTATAATTTACAGCTCCTTTAAGTCTGTGGTAAACTCCTCTATCTTGACCACTCCTCACCACTCTTCATTTGAATAATTCTTGCTCATCTTCATGACTCATTTCAGAAAACATCTCCCCTCAAAAATCTTTCCAGCTTCAAAGGTGGGCTAAATGTTCCTCTTTTTTTGTTGTTCATTCCAAGGCACCTTCTGCATAACACTTATCATAAAATATTGAAAGTAGCTATTTTTACATCTGCCTTCTTCACCAGATTCTTTGACATGTTCCTGATTCAATTCCTGGTTCAGAAGTAGTTACTCAATAAATGTGTATTATATGAAATGAATTTTGTTTTGTATATTTAGTATTTGAAATGGAATACCAAAGCCAAAGTACCTTAAATTGTTTTAAAAAATAATTATCTAAAGCATTAAATATAGCATTAAAATAATTATCTTAAAAAGATCTTCATATAAAAATACAGTAATATTTCTCAAGTACTTACCATGAGCCAAATATCATGCTAAGTGCTTTATATACTTATATAATCCTTATTTAATCACCCAAACAATCCCAAGACGTAGGAATGGATTTTCTGTCATTTTAAACATGAGGATACTAAGGCAGAGAGAAGTTGTTTTCCAAGATCACACAGCTAGCAACCCCTAAACATAGACCCTAATGTTCATATTTTAGTTATTATATCCTAGAACAGACATTCTTTATATGTTACCTGAATTGTTATCCATTCTTAATTGGAAATGGTTTCAGAAAGCTTTAAGACAGCTAAACTTCATAGGAATGAAAAAAAAATCATTTTTATAGACATGAAAGACAATAGCATTTCATTCCAACTTTTTTCTCCCTTTATTGAAATCCATGTTTGTTCACCATCAATAGCACCTGTATTGATCTTCTGCACTGAAATTGTAGAAATACAGTTGACCCTTGAACAGTGTGGGGACTAGGGGACTAACCCCCACTGCAGTCAAAAATCTGCTTGTAACTTTTGACTCTTGGCAAATTTAACCTGTAATAGCCTCCTGTTGACCAGAAGCCTTACTGGTCTCTTCGACTGGTTGGATGCTTATTCTTAGGGAAATGATTTCTCTGAGTCTTAAGTATATTTTCTGTAAAATAACTGGGGGAAAGTGATCATTTTGAAAGCCCTTCCTGCAAACAATTCCAAATCTCATATATATTAGAAACAGAGCAAACATTAAAATGTATTTAATAACCAAAATAATCTGTAACTTCACTGGAATAGGCTGAATTTATATGCTGATTAATAAAAATTACCCAGAGGTTCTGAGTATATCAAGTGTTGTAGTAACTGATGTGCTACCCTGGCTGGCAAATATATTAAAATCCTTTAGTCCTGACTTTTTAATGTAGATTGATATAGTCTTAATAGTTGAGCCAGGCCCAAATATTTTTAGTCTTGATCTTTGTATACCAAGCCGTTTGATCCTACCGGTGGGCAATTCCTGTTAGGTATTGGACAAATAAGTGGAAGAATGTATAAATAATTGCAATGGACTAAATCTCACTGAAGTATGTTTGCATGATCTTCATAAATTTTAATATGAGACAAGTTTGAGCAAAGGCTTTAATTTCAGGCCCCCAATCATTGCATATTATACTGTCTGTATAATTTTGATTTAAAAATCTAAGAAAAACTAAATATGAATCAAAATTTAAAACTGAAAATTGCCAAATCTTGCAAAATTTCATTTAAAAAAATGTAAAGTTCTTAGTTTTAGTTTGTTCTACAGCATAGGGCTTATTTTTCCCTTATTAAACATTTCAAAATGCTATCAATGGAACTTTTTAGGAAGACTTGAGGACAATGTGAAGGAAATGATATTGTCATATCTTGAATTAGAAAAGCTTAAACATGCATTATCACCTTTGCTCAAAAACTATTTGCAGTCACCACATCATTATATTCAATCAACAAAATTTTTTGCAGTTCAATGTTTTGCCAATTGATGAAAAGTTAACAGAAAAATATATCGAATTCAGGGAAATGGGCTGTTTACTATATATCCACCACGTCACTGTTATCAATAGCTTTCCAATGCTTAGTATCTGGGGATTATTTGCTGTGTGTTGAGTGGTAAATTCAATCTAGTAAAAATAGTCTGTGCAAACTCCCCCTCGTTAGCCTAAGAGTAACTACAATCCAAGGTCGGTTCTTTTCTTTCATTCTCTTCTTTCTTCTCTCTCTAGCCATGGCAATAGAGCTCAGTTATTTCTGCATGGATGCAAGGTGAATGAGGCTGTTGCTTCTCCTTGCAGTGCTATTTATTACAGGTCACTGACAGAATACAGCTATTTTTTTAAATGAAAAAAAAAAGTTATATAGCATTATCTCACTTACTCAGGTATTTGAAAGGAAAGTGCAGGGTGTTATTTATCTATACAGAAATCTGCTAACCAAGAGGCATCATCTTGCTTTGAAGGGCCTCCTGCTGATAAACTGAACAACCCTGTTATTAGAAGAATTAAAACACTGCACCCTGTATGAAGGAAAATATAACACAATCCTACAGTGCAGAGCTGTTTCAATTTCTGACCTATATAAATACATTAATACATTACCCCAATAAGGAAAACTTAGGAAAGAAAACTTCAAAGTGCATCATTACTTGGGAATATCTATATAGTTTTTGTTGTCCTCAGCTAGGATATATATGGTATACAACATATATATACATCATACACACACAATTTGTTTAATGGATAGTTATTGGTGACAATATCACTGGCCAATTTTGATCATAAATCAGTCTAGCATAATAATAAATCAATTGATAAGCAATGGATTCTCTATATAAGCACCTCTCAGTTTACAATTTTCAAGGAATAGAGTCCATGTCTAGAAAGATAATCTGAGAAAACATAATTCTCATCATTGCCTCTGATCTCAACCAAAGATATGGTGTCAATTAGTTCTTCCTCCTTAATACCCTCACTGCAAATTCTATTTAAGAATGAATGTTATTTCTCAATTACAAATTATATAACTTAACCTCAGAATTTCCCAAGACCCACCTAAAGATCTCAGGAAATAACTGGACATTTAATAGTGTCAGGGCTATTAAATATGCTTCAACATTTGCATACTTGTAAAAACTATAGAGCATAGCATAATGCGCCAAGAGAATTGCAGTGATGCAGGAAACCACCACGAATCAAAATAATTGTATAAAAATAAATATAAAAATAAACCATTTCTGGCACTATAAGCCCCTATCAGGTACAATTTTAATCCTTGTTATGAAGGACAACTTTGGTAATCCACTTAGACTTAATTTCTAAATAGGTTAGAGAATAGAGAGCTCAAACTGTTAATTGATCTTTTGCATAGCTGAACTAAAGGAACGCGAGGGAGAATTGGTAAAAAGGAATAATAACTGTTCTGAGGTAATAACATCTCTTAGTCCAGCCTCTAACTCCACATCAAACTCCTGCTAGAGAAAAGTGATCAGGGGAGAAGGTGGGGGATAAATGTGAGGTCTTAGGACATGAATAGTTGCACGTTAGGCAGTAATCCTAGAGAAGATATCTTTCACAACTTCTGGGACTATTCCAAATAGGGATCACAGTCAAAGGGACAGCTGCTTATAACCTCCTCTGAAAATAGTTATTTGGGACCTACCACTGCTGCCATTCTTGTGTGTTCCCAGAATCATATGCACTGGTGTTCTTAATCAAGACGTCTGGTGGAGAAGAATTAAAAACCTACAAAACCTACACTGCTTTTCTAAATGAACTTTATTTCTCAAAGAGCTTGCTATTTTTCTTCTTAGCAATATAATGTATGATAGATCATTCATTCCTAATTTTTTTAAAAAGGACAATAAATCCTACTTAATTGGAATAATTTAAAATATTTAAAATGTGAGAAATAGGTTTTAATCTATGAGTTATAAGGAGTCTGACGTATGTAAATATACCAAAATTTAATCGCATAATACATACACCTCTCCAACTCTCTTTTTGGAAAAAATTACAAAGCATCATGTTCTTTTTTAGGAACATATTAATGGTAATAATGTACTTGATGATAATAAAGCTACTCCTGAAATGATAAAGGGCAAACAAAATGGCTATTTGAAATTGTCCTCACTGAAATTTGAGGGAAATAATTAATTTTAAAAATCAGTAACTTTCTGCTTGTATTCATTTCAGGCAGATATTTCCATAGACAACCCACTTTATTCAGTTTATTTGTGAAAACTAAATAAGGGTACAAAATAGTTTGAAATAAAATGAAATTAAACAATATCAAAGCTAAAAATCCAAAGTGCTACACACAAATTAAGTCCATATATCAAATAACATGGAGGGAAATAAGTGACACAATTAGCACCTTTGTAAATTCCTCCAAATGTAAGGTCAGTAAGCGGAATATTTGACATTGGGTGGTAGGGGCTGGTGCAGGGTATTAAACACAAAGAACAAATTCCATAGTTTTTTAAAATTATATGAGTTTTAAATAAGAAAATCAAAATTAGTAACAAAACTAAAAACTCTCTCTAATGGAAAAAGGCACTCTCTAGACTGGTTCTTAAGTAGGATATTGACTGGCAGTGAAAGATTAAGACTGCTTTGTTAAAAACAGAATGAGTTGGTTCCTGATTCATGGATGCAATTAGAACCACTCAGGGGTGGCGGACAACAGGAAAGCCAGCATGGAGTGAGATAAAGGAAGGAGACTGGCTGAATGTTACGTGGTGGTCATTTCATTTCTAGCAGTCTAATTTACCCTGTTCAATATCCCTGCTTCCCTCATAAACTCAGCACATCGTCTTTTTTAAAAACTCCGGCCTTGAATATTAATTACGCTCATTTCTATTACCTTGTGACCCTGTTGGTAGAACAGGACTAATCCAAATTAACACCACCAAATACCTGGTTAAGGGTTACCATAGAAAGTACTGTTGTCATTTGTGAAATGCATTTACCTGCTCATAGTACCTTTGTTTAAAATATATCAGGACATCTTCATTGGATAAATATCTTTTTAAATTATTTGTATTCAAATATGCAGTTAACAAATCTGTCCTCTAAATATGTGATCAACCATAGGTTAAAGAGACTGTCATATTAATGATGGATAATAACAAAGTCAATGGAAGAAAATCAGCGATATTGGCCTGGGTTATGGTTTAATATTCCAGTTTACTGGTTTGCATTTAAGTAAAAAGCATAGTCATAGATATAGGAGACCCTGGTCATAGTAATAGTCAATACCTGTACCTAATAAACAATTGCTATGTTAAAATGTCTTTATTTCAAGGGTATAACACATAGCTGGTTTGTCCCAGGAACTCTGATAGAAAACAAATCATACATCCATACTACCCATATTATTCTGAAGCACCACCTGTCAGCTGAATAAGATAACATGTAATGGAGCTTGTAAGCTAAATTTCTACCTACCCCTCACTCCAAAGGTAATAGTCAAAATAGAAATAAAAATAGTTATCTCTTTACTTTTATTTTTTGTCGCAATGGGAAATTTACAACATTCTTGAAAATTTCCAAGAAGGTAAATAGGAGAGATAACTATTTTCCTGATTGAACTCTCTGGCTGTGGGAAGTCTGCGGTTATTGCAAGAAAGTAGTCAACTTTAGAAGAGCAAAACCTGCCCTTCCCATTAGTAATAGTTTTTCTCAACATGTAAGGTTTTGAGGTCTTCCAGTGTTAATCAGTGAGTGAGTGAGCATTATTAGTACAACCCTGTGAATTAAACACCTTATTATGACATGCATAGCACTTACCTGATTCCTTAATTATCTAAATAAATATGTCCAAACTATGATAGAGGGAAAACATTTAATAATCACAACTTACAGACTTTCTTCTATGTGGTAAAATATGTTTAGTATTTTTCTATAGATCTTGAAGATTTTGCTCTATCCTGAAAATTTTTTTCCAAAAATACATTCAGTCATACATTATATTAGTTCTGCCCTATCTTGAAAAGTTTAAATGCCTATAAAATGTAACATAAAAAGTTATCTCATGAATTTGATTAAAAACCATTTTCTCTTGAAAGCGCTTTAAAAAACAATAAGGATGAAAGGACAGAGGATTTGAGTTTGCCAGGTAAACATAAATCTTAGAAACAAAACTGTCTCTGTAAGCTTTTTTTTAATATCAAAACTATAAAAACAGAATATGAAGGAAAAATGATTTGAGAAAACTGTCCCTCAGAGAGAGCCAAATTCTTTCCCAAATAGTCTATTTATAGTACACATGCCTGTTCATATATACAAAAAGTCTGCAAACCAATATTGCATACCTGTTTATAAACATAGGGCACAGAACTTAAGCTATGAGAAAGTGTCAGAAAGTCCATGGTCTTCCCAGATTTAATATTTTGTAACTTTTTTTTTGCTTTTAACTGCCTTAGGTATCATTCTACTGTTAATACCAGGATAGTATATTATATAGTTATCATTTATTGAGCATTTACTGTATGGTTGATACTGTTTTAAATATACTGTCTCATTTAATCCTCACAACATGATTGATACTAGTATTAGTATCTAGCTTTCTAAGCTATCCAAAGCTTAGAAAGTTCAAGTAATTAACCCATCTTTATATGGTTAGGGCTCAAATTCAGGCTATTTATTTCTTAAGTTCCTCTATTGAAACTCAGCAATGTTTTACTTACTATTATTATTTTGAAAAGTGGACTAAACTGATCAGCCTAGTTGAAATATTATAAATATGCTTATAGAATTATGTGAGATTAGAAATTATGTGTATTACAATTAGAAATAATATAACAATAGAAAAGTAGCATATATTATTAATATATTTGACCTTGTTTCTAAGTCTGACATATTCACATATACACCTGGTTAGGAAATAACGATTATGGACAGCAAGTAAAATAATTATAAATGGCCTAAAATAGCTAACAAACTAATCCATATTGTTAAGATCCTTCTTAGTTTTATTTTCATATATAAAATGTCACAATGTGGACAATGTGAAAATAAGAGGAACTGAGGCATCACAAATCCATCACCTGCACAGGTGTGTACCAATTGGTAAACTATTTAATCTCTCTAACCTTTCATTTCCTTGCCTGTAAAATGAGGAGAGCAATGTCTGTGTTGTAAAATTTAGGTGAGATATTGTATGAAAAATGCTTAACTTCTTGACATATAGGCCTTTAATAAAGGGTAAATATTATGATTCCTTGGTTTTTTACCAATGAAGAGTTAATTGTGTTTTTCTTTTAAAAAAAATACACCAATTAAGAAAAGCATACTAGACTGTGAAAAGAAAAAAGTAAAATTTTGGACATCTTGAGTTGGAGACACTATGGTCCATATGTATGGTATATGGTATATATATATAGTCTATCTAAGTGAGGACATTCAGCAGAAAGTAAGAACAGGAGGACCGGATGCTGCTGGAAAAAGGTAAGAGCTCAGAACAATCTACACAGTGGTGAGACCAGGGAAGCGAGTAAGAAACTAGACAAAAGGTAATTAATAGGACCACGGCTAGATAGAAGCTTTAGAAAAACTTACTTTTGCTGAGTGTGTTGTCATCACTCATTGTCTATTTTTTTTTAATTTTTTAAAGATTTTTATTTATTTATTTGGCAGAGAAAGAGACAGTGAGAGAGGGAACAAAAGCAAGGGAGAGAGGGAGAAGCAGGTTTCCCACTGAGTAGGGAGCCTGACACAATGCTACGTGATGCGGCTCGATCTCAGGACCCTGGGACCATGACCTGAGCCATAGGCAGATGCTTAACAACTGAACCACCCCGGCATCCCTCATTGTCTCCTTAAAGATAGGTAACCAAAATCTAAGTCTAAAGTGTCCTCAATAATATTTAAGTGTATTATTAGAATACTGTCTCTGCTGAGAAGCGGGTTTGTGATTTTGGCCAATTATATGAGTCTCGGCTTCCTTATCTACAAAATGGGAGTTCATAGCACATGCCTTGCAAGTTTTAGGGAACACTGAAATTAATGCAGTGAGAGTACCAGCAGTCACAGTGCTCAGTGCAGAGGCAATATAATTGATACAGAGGGCCCACAGTGAAAAGAGGCGGTAAATCAGGACAAATGTAAGGTGGAAGGTAGTATACGACAGGAATGCAATTTTCCTATCAGGAAAGCCTAAAGAATGTTAAAAGAATGGCACAAAAGAAAAAAAGTGAAAATTGTATGTAGCGTGTTTCTTACAGGGTAGATCCAAAAGTAGTCGTAAAAGAGATTGAAGTGTTAAAGGCCTTGAAGTAAAATATTTCCCAAGCTAATAAAGATGTACTTTATTTGTAACTAAGTGAGGCATGCACACATAACTTCATCTTTCTACCACCTTTTGATTTTCAATCCCTTTAGGAAAGTGCTTATCTGTCGCTGCTATTTCTCCACACTGTATCCTCCACTCACACCTGGAGGTGCAGATTCCTAACTCCCTGCTCTGTCCCTGCCCCAACACCTGCTTATGCATTTCTCCCTCTGCTCTAGTTAGACACAGTCTTGTAAATACCTAGTGGCATAAAACCAGGAGCATAATGAAATACATTTAATTGTAACTTTGTAGACTTTTATTCCACATTGTACAATTTTTTAAATGGAGAATTATTTGTGGTAGTACATTGCTCAGAGGTATGAATATCTAATATAGAGACTGTTGGGAAAAAGCAAAAGCAAAGTATCTTATACATAAGAAAATAAATCTTTAAAAGATCCTTCATAGATCCATCCATCTATGAAGGGTAGTAGGATGGTAAAAAAGCATTCCCGTGGGACTCCTAGCCACAGAGACATGAAGTTTGGGTTTCATTGGTTCTATTTGTCAGGGACCCGGAAAGGATATCTGGGCACAGTGTACTTGTATTTGACCTCACCCCATGGGTGGGAAGGGCCCTCAGAAGTCACTAAACCCAAACCCCACCCCCAACATCATGACCAGTTGTTCCTCAGCTGCCTCGTTCATTCCTTATCATAGAAGGTTAAATCAGAGCTCACCACCCCTCACATGAAGAAACTCACTACCTCACAGGACAGACCATTCCAACACTGGGAAGCTCTAACTGTGAGAAACTCCTTGATGGTGTTCAATCGAAATCTGATGCCTTACAATTTCAAACAGCTGTTAATGTTTCTGTTCTCCAAGGCTACAGAGAACAGTGCTAATCCCTGTTCTATGTAACGGCCCTCTAACTTTTGAAGATGGTTATCACGCTCCCAAGCCTCCTCTTTTCCATACTTGGCATCTCCTTCTTTCTTTAATCACTCTTCAAGGGAAATGGTACTCCATTATTCTGTTGTAACACAGTTTTCTTTGCAAAAAATAAATAAATTACATGTCCAAATCTAAATTACCAAGAGTATCATAATGAAGTTGATACTCACAATTTTTTTCATGATATTACATTTTAACTATGTAAATGTAAAATGTCAAATTGGATATTTTCTTCTTCTTACCTACCAGAAATGAAGACAGTATGTGTGGTGCCTCCAAGGAACAGTCCCATGTCTTAAGTGGCTTAATACACACATGGGACAGATGACACCTTGCCAGATAACTATTCATTCTGATTAATAATACAAGCATGTAATATGGTTATTATCACATAAATTTAGCAATCACAAATTCAAATGGTTGTGATTCTTGAGCACCCCAATTTATGGACACATAATGCCACATCATCATCCACATCCATTCTCAGGAAAATTCATAGTACCCACTTTATTTGAGTCCTTTGGCCTGCCTCCCTCATGTGATTTTTCTCCTAGGTGAATTCAGTATGTAGACAAATGACATCCTATCTATCATTTTCAAGCCCTTTCTTTTCAAATTGCGAGTCAAATAAGAAAGTACCTATGCTATTATACACTTAAGATGGAACCATGCCTTCTTCAAACTGGCTAATACTTAATTGTGGCAAAGTTAGTATGATACTATTCATATACTACTATTTTAAAAAATTATGGCAAAACTTTCATAATGTGTAAGCATAATAGGGGAACTATTAGTGACCATAATGGCAAGAAGGCACATCAGAATGGATCACAGCAAATGCCTGAACAGAAACAGACAGGTCCATGATTGTTCCAGGTATTAATTCCTTAGTTGATCTGGAAACTCTAAGAAGGGGGTGACAGAGGGGATGGGGGTGGTTCTGGGAAAGCCAATCAAGTAAGAATGTATTTCAATATTTTAACAATCAGTAAAATTGTAAGGAACATAGCACTTGAATAATAGTCCTAGTAATGATAAATACTTTTCTGCTCATACTCTTAAAGGACACAAGGATTTACAGGATTTTGAAAATACCAAAGAAAAGTCTTCACAGTCTTAGTAGAAATTAAGAATAAACATTATTTTTCATATAGGTGAGTAGGAAGCATTGAAAGCCTTTGATTTTGACTTGGCATGAAATCAAAGATGTCTTTAGTTTAAAACCTTCATGTGCTATATCCGCACATATACAATTACTACAGACTTTAATCAAGAGAGAAGCTGTCTGACAAAAATTAACCTTGAAATAACCATTGGAAATATGATGAGATGAACAATTCATGAATATGAGAATCATTCTCTATAGTGAGCTTGATTATGGAGAATGTAGTCTTGAGCCATGACAAAGCTCTAGCAGATATATAAATAACATTATAACCTTCAGACACCTTATAATTCACTGTGCTAGAAAAGACTTAGAAATGTTTGAGATAGTCCCAAATTATGGATATAATTGTACAGACTCCTGGCTTTTCCCTTATTCATGCTTCTATCAAGTATAACACATTTTGTGACTTTTTTTTTCATATAAATTAGCCTCATTCGGAAATTTTACTAAAATGTATTTTCTTTTGCATGATGGCACTTTTTTACAAAAAACAAATTTGGGTTTCTTGCTTCTTTTGTTTTATAACCACTGCCTGATAATTACAGTGCATACTATCATGTTGGCTTATATAGCAGGTGAATGACTAGTTCCAGAATATGAGTTTCACCATGTGCCAGATTCAAATCACAAAATTACATAAAATAATGGGACTCCTGAGTCACTCACATGTAGTCAAAATCCTTGAATACCCAAAACTGACTGTATATGCCCTTGAAACAAAGGTATTTTGGATGTCTTGACATATTTTATTCTTTGCAGACGTGGAACAATTGAAATGTTTTTGTTTTTCCTTTTTTTTTTTTCCATTTATAAATCTACCTTCACAGTGTTCCTTCTGCCAGTGAGAAATATGGTACTTACAGAAATTTATTTTTATAGAGTCTATAAATATTGAGTGAAAGCTGTTAGAACTGTGGGAGACAAACTTCATCTGCACCTCTCAAAGGGTGACTGAATCAGTTCGTAGGAGTGCAATAGCATGTATTAGATCTAAATTTGCTAAACAAAATTAGCTGCGTGCCATTGTCTTATCTCTTTCTCTGGCTCATGGTGTGCTAATTCTGGCCACAAGCAATACAGTAAGCACAGAAATAACTAATACCCCTTTCACCAACAGTTGCATAAAATGTTTGTCTAGTTCAATTTATCTTAGAGCTTTTTATACTTTCAAATTTCATCCTGTACTTAAAGAAAAAAAAAAAAGCCACTAAAGAATGATACTGGAATACCAATCACTTCAGTTTCTGTTAATTCTAAGTACACTTTTAGAGGTTTCGATGTATCACCAGGAATGATGGGCTGCTAAATTTGAAGTTTAAACAACTGGGAAATATTATTAACTGCTCAGTTGATATTTTTACATAGTAAAACTGTAACTTGAAATGCCAATCCTGTTATTGCTACTTAAATGTGTTATTAGTTAAAATATTGCCATATATCTGAACTGAGTGATTTTAATTTAGATTCATTCGCACTGTTTCATTCACAGCTAGTAATAATGTCTACTGTAGTTAAAATGGCCACATTTAACTTAGCCAGAGGGTAAAAGTCAACGAAAGATTGTTATCCATGCTAAGTAACAAATAATTAAAAATTCAATGAGCTATATGTTTCAAGGGGTAGGGCCTTAGTAATAGAACTTTTACATACCAAAACTACAAGATTCCTTTAAATCACACATTATAAACTATGGAACTGTCCAAAGGACAGTATTACATGCCCCATACTTAAAAATATGATATCAAGAAAATAGATATATACCTGGATTTGGCATGGTCATATTTAGAGAAAATATTCTGAAAATTGCCTGTATGTAGTACATATTTTCACCAAAGACATACTGAATTGCTTTACAGTGTGATTTTACTCCACAGTTTTTTTTTTCTTGAAACAATGTGTTCCTCTTCATGAACAGTGGACACCAACTACATACAGTAGGAAAAAATAATTAAAATTATACTCAAAGTTCTTAGTAAAAGAGGAATGATGTTGTTTCTTAAAATACATAATTTTTAAATACAGGAAGAGTTATCATAAAGTTGTTTTGTTTTGTTTTAGCTTCAGAGACCCTCTCTTGCATTGGTGCATTCCAAGGCTCTGTTCTTAATTTGCATTTTTATTTCTGAATTGTTTTAAAAGAAGTTCCCAAAATCATAAAGTGCAGGACCCAAAACCTTGGATATACCTCTGCTTTGAAGCTTTTTCAAGACAAGGCTGACGTGATTGTTTCCTTTAATATACAAAATACAAAGAACTAAGGAGAATCTATCGGAGGAGGAGAAATACAATATAACCTAAAGGATTTATTGGGCAGGTATCTTCACATGACTACAGGGAAAGCAAAAGGAACTGCTGACCTGAGGGCAGAAGGACTTGGTGTGCTAAGCATCCTTTTCTCACACAGTGTGGTAACTACAGTGGAGGGGCCGTGCCTTTGAGAGGCATCCCTAGCTTCTGTCACTTAAGCAGAAGGCAGAGCCAACTGGTCCTCAGGGCAGACATGTAATCATACCAGACTAATGCACTAAGGCAGGCTTCACCCTCACATACTACTTCTTTATATCTCTATTTCCTCATCTACAAAGTAGGAACAATAATCCCTGACTCAAACTCTCTTCTCATGAATTCTTAGAGGAAAAACAATCAAGAAAGTTACAGGAGGATTCAGAGAGAAGTGCTAACATTTCCACATCCAAGTCTCTCATTAACAGATTACTCTGCAGACTGTTAGATAATTTCGAAAGTTATATTAACTCTTTCAAGCCCTTATAAACTAAGGTACAATTAGGGTGCTGCAGTGACCTAGAAAGGTTCACCTTCTTAGAACCTGGTAATTGAAGAAGAAATGTCTGGACGAGCATCTTTCACTCATAGAATCTGACCCTATAAATACTATAATCATTTCACCAATTTTCAGAATGCAGAGTAGATCATCCTAAAGAACAGCTGAGAGAATCCCAGTCACCTCTCAGTTTAATTATGCTGAAGTGCTTTCTTCATAAGACACCTTTTAAATGGTAGGCACAGGTCTATTCGTCTATTTTAGGATACTAAGAAATCTCAGTTATAACAAAGTTGTATTATCACATATATCTAGGTAAAGAAAATATCACATTTGGTCTGGAACCCTTTTTTCATGAAATACTTATTAGCATCTCTCTGGAGGCAAATGTGCCTCCCAAAGGTTTGGAAAACTTAGTAATGTATTTTTTATATTGTGTTTTATTGGCCTCATCTATCCTTCCTTAAAAGAAAGGAGAAAGTTGACACCTTAGTCTTCTTATAGGTCCTCTTGTTCCTAACATTGTGCTGAAATATATTGATGAATCAGTACATGCTTACTGCTTAAAAACTTATTAAAATTTTTAAACAGGAGATAAGAAATAGCAATGTAATGACACACAAAAATAGTGGGCCACTAAAAGTTACATTTAAGAATGGTATTCACATATATTTAACTCACCAAAAATAAAACCAACAGAAATACTTTGTACCACCTTTGAACAGACTAAAAATGGGAATGGGGGCAAATGATATATTCTTGGAAACAATCCATTGAAAGAAATATCCTAGGACGCTCAAGAAAGCAACTAAAGAAATTCCCAGCATAAACATGCCTAATATCTATTATTAAGAATTCTATAATTATGTTTTTAGAACAGCTTACTTTGTGCACTATATGGTTTAATTACAAATAATAGCCATCCATGAATGAGCTTAAAATTGTTTCAGCAAATGTATGTTATTTTTTCACTTAAAAAAATATTTTTAAAGAGCTTACTATATATGTGGCACTGCATTTGTCTCAGCAGGGCATAAAAACTCCCGCTCTTAAAAAGTTAAAACTACACTGTGGTTTAAGAGTAAAGGGCAGATATGGATAAGGATTATAGGCCAATCAGTGAAAAGAAAATGTAATGAAGAGGTATGATTTAATGTAGAATTGAAAAGATTCAACTGTTTGAGCAGGCAGAGTCACAAGTGAGCCATGAATTCCAGGGAAGGGGCAAAGCAAACGCAGAGACAACGAGCAAGGCACAGTTACAGAATACTGACTAGGTCAGCGTGGTTCTTAGACTACATCTTAAGAAAACTCTTAAGAATGGATTTTTTTTTACTCTGAACACTATTTTAGTAAGCTTTGAACTTTACAATAGGAATCCATTGAAGGCTTCCAAATAGAAAGTAGGCTAATAATATATTATAGATGGCCATCTGGCAATGAAGTCTTGGAGGTGAGAGGACATCAGCAAGGGGACCAGTACAGAGGGTCTTGAAATAGCCCTGCTCTGAAGTTTTTAAACACTAGATGGGGTTAACAAAAATCTTCCGGAGTAAGCTTTGGTTAAGCTACGTAATCGAATTCCCTTTTAAAAACACCAAAATGTGTTTAACAGCTTTAGTTCTAGACAAAATGATAGGACAAAAGGAACTCCTGAAAATGGAAAGTGTGTGACTAAAAGAAATACTGTTCTGTTTTATTTTTATTTGGTTTTCATAGGTCCCTATAGAAAGAAACTCGTATTCTCATATTCTCTAAGCCTATAGGGAAGAATACAAAATAATGACAAAGACAGATTTTAGTAAAAGGAGAGTTTGCCTAAAGCAAAATTGTCACTACCATCCATGACCTCAATTAGGCATTCCCCTGATAGTGATGGCAACCCATCCTGAAATAGAGAATTGTACTACTTATTATTGAGCTCTAACCACACTAGATATAGTCACAGAACCTGGAGACTCTATTGCCACTTTTTTCAGTCCTAACCAGCCTAACCATGAGATATCCTTAGCAGACCATCGATGACCAGGAAATGCATCTAGTTAAAGCAGGTTTAGAATCCCCATTTGTATCCTTAAGGCTTAAAACCTCAATGTTCACCTATATAGGATGTATATGGGACAAGACATTAGGAAAGGTCAGAAGAGTAGTAAAAATAGAGGTGAAACTGATTATTTACAAGTCTGAACATTTTGGGAAATACACAAGCACTTATTGCACCATTCTTGTGTTTTCTTTAAACACCTTTAGACTATGTTTAAAATGAAATATATATAAACATTCATACAGCCTCGATACCTATCACTCTAACTTCCTAGAGTCAGAAACTAAGTCTTGCATATTCTTGCTGGTATTTAGTATGCTTCACTAACCGCTACAATATTGGGAATAACATGATTAACAGTAATGACCCCGGGCTATTTCTCACGGGAGAGGCTTAATGATGTCGCACAGGAAGTCCCATGGCGTGTCTATGTTAATATTTTACGGGGGGTTCATTTTCATCTCAGATTCCTAACAGGAAGTGACTCTTCCCGTCAAAACAAGTTTCCAACCTCCCTTCTGTCTCTATGGCCCCTGAGAATGCTGATCAAATCCCAGAAAGCTTTGGCACTTAATGGGAAGACAGAGACAATCAGAAAGCGTTAAGGCGAAATCAACAACACTGCAAAGTAACAAGGTCCACAGGCAGCATCTTATAGAAGGAGGCAAATGTGCCACAGAAATACATTTATAAAGTCTTAGTACTTAAAGCTTAGCTTATATACTTAATCAAAGAATATAACTGCGATCTCAGCAGAGATCTGAAGAAAGAAGGCCAACAAAGACAGTGAAAAAGATAAAGATCCTTGGGTCCAAGGAAGGGCCTGGAAGAATCTGAAGTATCCCCAGGATGTGCTGGTTGAGGGTCCCCACCAACTAACTGGTGGTGAAGAACTCACTGTCTATCTCTTAGAAGCCATTTTATTTAAACTTGTATATTACTTAACACAGAACAGAGATAATAACCATCCTCTATTTATTGGTCATCTTGATAAAGCCCCAGGTAAAAGAAAACCTTGAAGGTGCCACTGTGTACAGGTAACAGTGCGGATGCTCTTATGTGACTTTCAGAATCGATACTCCCTCCATTCTTTTTTTGATCTTAATGAGTGGCAAGCTACAAATGCAATCAGTGATTATTTCCTAAATATACATTAAGGATGATGATGATCCCACAGTCTTCCCCTTGAAAAGAACTTCTCAGTATGATAGTTAGGCCTATAGTTCTGATCCATTTGTTTTCATTCCAACTTTGCAATTCTCTTTTAAAGCAAAACAACCTAGTATTTGTGTATTTTTTTAAGTGTCCACAACTTGAATTTTCAAGTACTTCTGTGTGTTAAGGAAAATGATATTGGTATCAGAAGCTGCCAGCTAACTTATATCATCTTACTTCTGCATGCTTACAGTTTCCTCACTTAAAAAATGATCAGACTGCACTAGATAGTTCCTAACTAGTGCTAGATTTCTGTGAAGCAAGCACAGGAGAGTGGAGGCAATAGTGGAAGGAAAGTGGGGGAGTGACAAAGTCAGGGAGCACAAAGCTGTCATCTAGCTGCAGCTTTAAGAGAAGCAGCTCTCCTTTCTCCCCTTTACCTGTTTTAGATACCAGGGTTACACACGTGAATTCACTTGAAAAGAGATCCACTAACAAGATTAATTAAAAACCAAAGGATTTCTCTTTCTAAAAGCTCTAAACACCATTTTACTGTCTAACTGAATTATTTTAAAAGTCAAGATGTTAACCATTTAGGTTCTCACCCTAGCCACCCTAATAGAGACTCAGAAAACTGAGACAGGCAGCAAGAAGTCTAATCCAAGATCACCTAGAATATGATTGTATGACCAGAATCCAATTCTTCTAACTTTTAGTGCTTTCCCCTGTAGCATCACACAACGGCAGGGCTGTTGTAGCGCAACCCACAGTTCAGGTGTGCACTATTCCCATTAAATTCTATGTGGCTGCTGCCCCCTGGATTTGTGCAAAGCAACGGGCCTGCAGAGCAATCACTTAAAATGAAAACCACTGTAAAACAATTACTATATGTTCAAAGAAAAAAACACTTTACAATTCAGTCGCATATATTTCACCTGTGTCATAAAAGTGAGATCATTCTCTTCCCTCCTAAAAAATTAATACAAAAAAATTTAACACAAATAGAAGCCACTAGCTTAAGTGTCAAATATGAAAACAAGAAAGTGACTTTAAAGCTTTGATTAAAGATTTGGAAAATAGGCCAATTTAGGTAATAAATATGTCAGAATTATGAAGAATTCAGAAAGAGAGAAAAAGACATAAAATGAAATCTAAAAAGACCACAGAGCAATTCTGAAAAGTAATATTTTGGGGAAATGGCTTTCAAGTACAAATGCTTTGGTTTTATGACCAAAAGGTTTCCTTCAGACAGAGACAGTCTGCTGAAAGTTTACATTATGTTACATTGTGTTTATTTATATATGCATGTGCATACACTTTTAAATATATCAATTAACTTGTTATTGGAATGTATCTCAATATCAGGGATGACTTTAAAGCCAGTTTTCAGAACACTGCTATACAATGGACAAATGTAGTATATTACATGTATTTTCCCCTTAGGCACAGAAGCAAAGTCACAAAGACATGGAGTGAGTGCTCAGGTATTAATAAAAAACTGGAGGAATTTGTCCCCACAATGTAGAAATCCTGATTGAAAGCACTTAGCCATGCCCTATGTCAAACTTAACCACAAAACGGGCAGTTAATGTGTCCTTCAAAGTAGGTAGCACAGATACAGGCTCAGGAAACATCGACGTAGGACCTTTTCATTAAAAAGTAATAATAAAGAAAATTAAGGAATTGTCAGTATAAACTGTAAACTCCAGTCAACAACTGCGTTTGAAAGCGTGAAAAGTATGGCTTTACTCCAAGTGCCCAATATTTAAAATAATCCAGAAAATAAGTGTTAGATATTAGATGCAATTTTGTTCCATATGGTCAAATGTAACACAGTAGAACATCCCTAAAATGATATAACCTGAAGTTTATAATATAATTGGATTCTGCCCTGAATACATACTCAGATCATTGTAAAAGATAACAGTGGAATATGCTTGACAATTAATTTTTGTAGAACAGCTGTAGGTTTGAACATGTATAAGCTAATTTTAATGTAAATATTAACATTTTTATAAAGCAGTATCTCTCAAAAGGGTGAAATCAAGCAGCAAGTGCCAACAAGGTTGCAGGTAACAGAACATCTTTTTGGATCATTTGCTTCATTTATGTTTTGGGCACTTACAAATTATACATAGATATCCAACAGCAGCAGAGCACTGTAAAATAAAGCAAAAACTTGTTGCTATTTTTAATATGTTAAATTTTCTTAATAACTGGCTTGAAATAATATAAATACAACACCACTTTAAAGCATTGCAATGTTTAAGGCACTCTCATTCAATTTATTATCTAAAACGTGCACCTTGCATAGTCATTAATCTAAGGTGGTTCTAATCACAAGGCTTCAGAGAATATTTAGAGCATAATTCCTTACATCCCTAGTATTTCTTAAAAGGGGGTAGTCTACCTTCTACCTTTGGTCAAGAGGGGAAAAGAGAGAAAGAGGGAAAAAGGGACTTCTCTATAGAAAGATCTGGCCTTGGAGTCAGGGTTTCTGAGATGTGCTAGTGATCTTGGATCGATGCCTTTTTATTTTCTTTCAGGAATAAATCTGCGCAATGGAATGGGTTGCAATTGTCCAGCCAACCAGCCATATCAGATTTATCAGAAAGAAAGAATGAAAACTGGCTCAGAGGACTCCTGCAGTGGCTGAGTGGCAGGTTGCTGGGAAAGGCACACACACAAAAAGAATACACTTGGTGGTGGAGGGGAAAATATATATATTCACATGTGTAAACTCAATAAATAATAAGATGTAAAGAAAGAATCTACAGTAATGGAAAGGGTGAATGCATAAGACAGATGATAAATAGTACCTCTATTTAAGAACTAAAGGCATGAAAGCTCATGAATACTAAATATTTGAATCCACTTTAAGGAGGAAATATGATTTTTTCCCCTCATATGAATGCAAACTCTAAAAATCAGTCAATGCAAACTTAGTGTGTTCAGGTTAGTGTAAAAAAATACATAAATCTTCCATGAAGTGCATGCCCTGGTAAATATTCTAATGTAATTTCTTAATTAAGACACATTTCCCATGACTAAATGAAAAAATATATAAAGCACTAAGTACTGATTTTTTTAAAAAATTGACTCTATATGCACAAATGATTAGAATAAAAGCAGTTTAGTTTAAATGGGAAAAAAATCAGAAGATGAGGAATCATGACACAACCAGTCATTCAATTTTATCCTAACAGTCCATATTATAGTATTTTCAACTTATTTGCAGTTATAATAGGTATAAGTTGGTTTAGAAACATTCTGAAGAAAAAATACCTTCTTCTAAAATGATTCCTTTTAAATATATAAGAATTTCAAAACTAAAAGAAAAAAAAATAAAACAGTATATCCCGTGGGTGTGCTTACAGTAAACACGTGTAGGAAAGATTTCTTTTTCCTGTATTTATGCATTTGTATTTAACATGTATTTAAGATCTTTTTCATCATTTATCTAAGTTTTATTAACTTTTTTCTTCTCAAATGTATAAAAACTGACCTTAAGTTTGAAGATCTATCTTAAATATATAGGAAAAAAATCTGTGTTATTTTATAGTATGAAAAGCAGAACTAAGTTACTTGCAAATAAGAAATGGAAACTGAACTTGTTTATCCCATATCTATTGAGGTATGTAAGAGCACTGCTTCAATATTATATATTGCATTTCAATACAAAGGTAGATACTATTTTTTAATCATGCCAGGAAAAGATAATTTTTGAAATTATCTCTGTTGGTAGTAAAGGCTTTATAATAGTCATATAAATGGCCTTTGGCTATATATAATATTTCGAGATAAAATGAATTACTGGAAATGAGACAAAATCCTAAAGACATTTAAAAATTGTCTTCTCTAAAGCTGATTTTTTTTTCCCAAGCAAGAGGAGGAAAAAAATAAAAACAGATCCTTTTCCATTACAATTGTTTTAATAAATATCTTAGATCTATACAACGGAATCGTCCCCCCACCCGTATCTTTATTCTGTTCACATAGAGCAGTAAATAAGGTGCATTCCTTCTGCTTAAGAAATTAGCATTTCAAAAATATGCCACTTTCCCCTGAACTCCAAGCGTGTCTAATAATGCGAGAAGCAGATTGTCTTCCCTCGTTTCCTTAATTTGTTTCATCTAAAAGCAATTCACTCAACATCTTGTCGCCCTCTGGCAGCTTAGTTTACTTATCCGCACTTAATTTCTCATTTGGACCAAAACAAACTCCTCCAAACTGCTACTGACTGCTAACCGCGAGAGGGGAGACACGCAATATGTATTTACTTGGGAACACAGAGCCTCACATGCACAGCCACAAACACACAGAGCCTCACTCACCCTCCAGACAGTAACTTGGTTTTGTAAAAGCACTATATTAAAACCAGCTGAACTTTCCTTGCCAGGTGCGGCTGGGTGGGGGTGGGATAGGGTGAAAAAAAGAAGTCCCCAGGGGCATTTGCAGTTTCCAGTGGATCACCTTAGCATGCGTGTTGCAATTATACTAGGGATGCACCCGAGAGCTTTTCTTTGTGCGGCCCTTTCATCTAGATCACTTTGTGTTTTGAACAAGTGAGACTCGCCTTTGTGCCCCTAGAATTTCAAGTACAGAGTCACACACGGAACAACAATGGCACGCTAATCCTCGCGTTCTAAATGGGCTCACTTGTGGGTCTGACAATTCGCGGGGGGAAGCGAGAAGAGACCAGCGAGGGCGCGAGGCGGTGTCGCCTGAGACGAGAGGGAGAGGACAGCTGCAGAACTAATTTGGATTACATTCTTTGCAGAAATTCTGAAAAGGGCTTTTCGGCATAGCTCAACCCTGAGCCACACAGTTAATACCAAATTGCTGCGGACTCGGAGCCGGGTCCCCCAGTGGCTGAGGCTGAACCAGACAGCCCCCAGTAGGTTGCCTCGTAGAAATTCCTCTCGGCTAAGTCTGCATGTCGGTAGCAAATGCCTTTGAATGGGTCAATGTGCATAATCAACCCATTGAGGGAAAATATGAAGGGACTCGGAGTGGGGAGGGAGATAAAAAGGGATGTATCTAAGAGGCCGCTTGGAATCTCAAAGTCCGTGTTGGTGTAATTCCGGAGGTGGCTGGAGCGCGGGACCTGGTATGCATGAAGAATTTCGGAGTATTTGGGAGGGTGCAAAAGGCTAGTACAAACGGCGCACACTGGTGGCATTCGAAGGTCATTTTAAAAGGCTCGATGATTGTAACTTGTTATTTACTAGGCTAGGAGGGGTAGGCGGCGGGGGCGGAGCGGGAAAAACCACAGCGCGTTGTTTTCTTGGTGAGGTCAGAAGGACACCCTCCGGGGGCCTGAAACTCTCCTATCGCCACTCTCGGGGGCTTTATCTCCTCTAGCGGCCTCCCACGCTCCCGCGACCAGCCCCGGATGGTTCCGGAAATCTCCCCCGCTCTCCAAAAGGCCACCTTTGGCTGCATCAGACACGGGTCCTCAGTCCTTTCTGTCCCACTTTCATCCCCAGGAAACTCAAGTGTCAGAAACTTTGAGCAACCTCGCACTGCAGGTGCTGTCATTAGCCCTGCCCGCCGCGGCGCGCCAGCCCCACCCGGCTGCCTCTCGGGGGTCAATTAGCCTTCTGCACGTCCGGGTACCTGGGGCTCAAGCTTTCCTGCAAACAGTGGCAGCGCAGTCGCGCCCGCCTCGGGTTAAATCAATTCGCGCAACGGGTCGGCTCGGCAGCCGCGCCGGGCAGTAAACAGAGAAGTTGGAGGGACTCCGGCCAATAGCAAGTTGAACTACAGGAAGAACTCTTCCTGCAGCCAAACAGCAACCGACGGGAAGGCCGGGCTCCCGGCTCAAGTATGTCAACCCCCCCACTTTTTTTTTTTTTTTTTAAGGGAGCACGCAGGCAAGCAAGCTCCCTCAAGTCAGTGGGGCGAAGGCTCCGGGACGCCGGCGTAGGAGGCCCGGAGTTCTGTGCCCTCCGGCCGAGGCGCGCCCTCCTGCCGCGCTCCAGCTGCCCAGGCTGGGCTCCAGTCGAGTCTGACCCCGCAAGCTCCGGGCGACAGGGGACGCAGCGGCCTCTGGCAGCACACACAGGTGCAAAGCCCCGCTCTCGGAGCTCCACGCCCCACAGCCCTCCCGCTCTCAAGAGGCCCAGCTGACACCGCCCGGGACTTCAGCCCTTCCGAAGCCCGGGCGGCGAGCGCTTCTTGGGAGCTTTTACTGTCCGGGGCCCGGACGGCCAGAGGACCGTCTCCTCTAACTCGGGAATTGTGTCTCCCATGTCCCACACAACAGGCGGGGCCAGAAGGCATCCCGCTTAGGCTCACAGAAAACGTGCGAGAAAGAAAAAAAAAAAAAAAAAAGTGGTTGGGGGGTGTTGAGCAGGAAGAGAAAAGGGACAGGGTCGCAGAGTGATATATCACGGTACATAAAACAGGTACACAAAAAGGTTTAAGTTTGGGGATGGAAAGAGGGATGAATGGAAGCCCAAGGAAGAGGCCCGGGTGGCGTGCTCCCTCCACGCCTGGGAGCCAGAGGGTCTCTGTTTGGGCGAAGGGGGCGAGGGAGCCACCCGGCGCAGCCAAGCCGGCGGCAGCAGGTTCCACAACTGCGCGCGAGAAGGAACCGCGCGCGCGACCCACCTGACTGAGAAGCGTTGGGCTGGACGGTCCCCGCTGCCAGGAGAAGGCTCACCCAGACCCACAGTCCTGTCGCCAGCTTCATTTTTTGGAAGTCTCAGATCCCGTGCTGACAATTACATGTCCAAATGGCATATCCCCTTTCGGGCACGCGGAGGAGATCCCTCAGCCAGGCGCGCTTGGGGGCACGAGGGGAACAGGCGCGCGACTTGCGCGGTGCACCCGCTCCAAGCTGGGGCGGCCGAGTCAGCGCCCGCGGGTCCAGGGCCGGGGACCGGAGGAGGGGGTGAGTGTGCGCGCCGGTGTGCGCGTGTGGGGGTGTGCTCGAGTGTGTGCGCCTGGGGCTCCGGGCCGGACTGTGCAGCTATTTTCCTGTGTGAGCCTTTGCTTTCTCGCTCCCTCCTCACTTTCTCTCACTGGTTGGTCAACAATAAAAAGGAAGGGGGGAGAAAGGTTTCCAAAAAAAGTTGATTGCAAAGAGGCGGTAGGTTTCCGGCCTCTCCCCCCTGCCGGGCTATGTTCGGCTCCCTTTTCAGTTTCCTTGCACCTCCAGTCCAAATTGGGAGGGAATGGGAGGGCGGTGGGGGGGAAGCTTCTCGCTTCTCCCCCGATCCTGTCCTTCTTTTTCCTGTCAGCTTTCCTCACACTTGTCCGGCGGCTGCGGTAATTAAAGCTCCGAGCGTCATTTCCAACGCTCCGCGGTCTCCAGCTGCAGCCCCACAGAGAAATTAATAAGACTCCGGGACGCGAAGGGAAAAAAAAAAAAAAAAAAGGTGGGGGGGGCGGATAAAACAACCCTCCACGCAACCAGGCTGGCTCTGCTCAGCCGCGAAAACCCCGCCCCCGCTCTGACCCAACTAGTCCCGCCTTTTCCCCCGCCCCCACCCTAAAGGGAAATCTTATTGGCTCCGATACTCCCCAAAATTCTCAGTCTCAGGAGTTGGGAAAACACCTGTCTGGGAGCGGGCGCGTGCTGGTGGGGGCGGGGGGAAGCGGATTTAAAGGGCTCACCCGAGACTACAGACTGAAACGCAGGCCGGTGTGGAGACCACCAGAGAGGGGCTTATGGGGGTGTGTATACACACACACACACACACATATATGGAGATAGATAGATAGATAGATAGATAGATTTTTTTTTTTTTTTACAAGAAAATCACCATTTTCTCTAATGTCCCACCGTGTTCATCCACAGACTGGACCTAGAAATAGAAGAAAACGTTGCTTCAGGCATAAGGCCTTCACACCCTTCTCTAACCTTTCCTGAGCTCCACTCAAAATAATTTACCGGTTTAGCAACCGGTAGCCTCTGGTGGTTAGGTGGTCCTGGGAATATAATCCCCTCCTTTCCCAACTATGCCATCTCTCCCACCATTCCCACCCTCCCAAACTGACCCCATTTGCATAGCTACACCCTTTGATTTTCAGACTTTGTAAGTCTTTTCACCTTTTCTTCGGACTCTAGGACAACTGGGTTTGGGGGTCATTGCCATTGAGCAGATTCTCCTCCATAGCTATGAATGTGGTTCTACAGACCTAGAAACTGTCCCACTCCTCGGCTGTTCAATGTGTTCAACTGAAGGCCATGCCAGGACAAAACCAACACAAATGATTAGGCTTATTCTACAGTGGACCCAACTTTAGGCCCTTTCTGTATTGTTACTCTGCAAGTCCACGCTCCCCAAAACCCAGTTTATTGCTAACTATAGGGGTTCCTTTGCCTTTCTTGATAAAAAAAATATATATATATCCTGAGATTGGGTCATATCAGTGTACATATCCCTTGCCCTTTAACAGCTCTGAAACTGTACGCTGGGCAGAAGCCAGCACCTCCTGGGGGTAGTAGGTTATTGGCTTGCTATTTGCACAGGCATTCTATGTATGAACTATTTTACATTTTATGTTTCTCTAGAAGCAGAAAATATATAAATAAAAAGTATCAGGGGACCTTAAAAATCAAGCCACCTCACTTCTCTCTTGAGACCTTCCCATCCCTCCCCCACATCTTTTATCTATAGCCTTGTCCCTCGAGAATTTTCATGGAGCTGAGAACAGAGAGAAAGAGCAGCCTTATACCAAAGCCTTCCCTTTCTTAGGCCCACAGCAAGGAACAGGCCCAGAGCGGAGGCCAAGAAAGCTGAGAATGCTGTTTCACCCAGGAGCAGTCTGGTGCCTGAAGAAACTAAACCCAGAACAGATGATGGTGACTTGACCAGAGTGGTACTGATTGCTTCAGAACTGTGCACACTGCTCTTTGGGATTATCTTTGCTTTCTATTTTTATCACCCTCCCTCTCTATTTTCTTTCCTTTCATTCAATCTCTTCTCAGTCTCCTTTCCTTAAATCTCCTTCTGCTCTTGATGATGATGTTCAGACACCACTCTTTCATGAAAACTGCTTATTTTTAAAACTTTGCTTCTGTCCCTAGAGTAACAATTTAAGTGTTTAAAAACAAAAACAAACAACCAACCTTCCTGCTTTGGGGAAAGTTTAAGTTTCTATATTAAAAAAGGTCTTGTTTCTGATAACAGTTATAAGAAGTTGAAAAAACTGATTGTGTATTTTATCTTAAGTTGAGGAAAAAATTAAATGCTCTGGATAATTTAGGTTGTTGTTTTTCTACATGTGTCCATTGTGATAGTTTTTACGTTTTCATCAATTTTATAGGTCTTCTGTAGGAATTCTCCTATATACCTTTGTCTCACCCATGCATCTACAATAACTCTTGGCAAAAGAGTGATTTCAATTAATATTGATTGGTTAAAAAACAATAGTCTAAAATTGTTTGGATGCTTGACAGTCTATACAAGGCCACCACCAATTAAATTACCTTGCATACCCATGGGGGAGGGGGATTCCGATTGAAACAATGATTGCTACCTAGTCGAAGTCTGATATTTGATGAGCAGTCAATAAAACGAATTGGCATAGAAGTTCTACCCAACAAAAGCATCTCCTGTTGCTTTTGATGGTGACTGGTCTACTCAATCAAAGTCTAGTTTATATAATTTGATTATGAGACTACAGAGACTTAGCTAGGAAGCTAGTACCCTGTGTGGAAAAACTGGAAAAGTAAGAATGTAAAAGCCATGAGCTAGAGTCAACAGTTAATTTTTTCTGTGTCTGGTCTCATTGGTTTCCCATCTCAACTGAGTCATCATAAGAAAGGAACACCAGAGTAGGTGATATTTGCTATGGAATGTGGACAGAGCACACTAAATCCTCTATGAATGCTAGGGGAATTCTGAAATGGATATTTTTATTTCTTTACCTTTCCATGTATCTTTATAATAATTCTTTATCAGCCAGATTAACAAAAATATGTTGCTATTATTTTCAAACTGGAAAAAAAAACAAATCTGAGTAACCCAACATATTACATAGAAAACCACAAGTTTGTATCTGAATTTATCTGCTCAGTATCCGTTTTCTAGTAACTCTCCTCCCCTAAGTTCTACATTTTTAACTTGGATTTACCTCCATGCTACAACACCCTCAACTCCTTTGTTCCAAATTGGGCCACTCAAAATACTAAATTAGACCACTCAAAATGCCTTGATCATTGTTAACTGGTTGATAGATGGTCACTCCCACAGAGTGTCTTCCCAGGGATTTTTGTGCATGGGAAAGAAAGAGTTCCTATTAACATTCCCTGATGGCTTCTGTGACTGGAAAAAAAAAAAAAAAAAAAAAAGTCCAGAACTGACCTATGTTTCCTTCTATGTAGGTATGACCAGGCTGCATTGAGAAAGAATGAAGGTGCCATTTGAAAGGAGCATGAGGGGGCACCTCGCTGGCTCAGTTGGTGAAGCAACTGCCTTCCACTCAGGCTCAGGTCATGACCTCGGAATCAAGTCCAGGGATCTGGGATCAAGCCTGTGTCAGGCTCCATGCTCAGTGGGGAGTCTGCTTCTCCTTCTCCCACTGCCCCCTCTCTCACACTTGTGTTTTGCTTGCCTTCTCTATCTCAAATAAATACAATTAAAAATCTTTAAAAAAAAAATGTAGCACAAGCTCTTTCTGAAGGTCTGAAGAATATTCAAGCTTTTTCTGTGGCTTTGTTATTTGAATCCCCCTTTTCTTAAGTTAGTCCAATTTCTTGTTACCTGAAACCAGAACACAATGAAATCGTAAAAGGAGTCCAACTTCAGTGAGAGCATATAGACCATCATGCCTCTTGAGGAAGATACCTTGCTAGGGCCCAAATTCTCCAATTTCCCTTCAGATTTTCTCATGCTTTCCTTGGCTGAGCCATAACCCCAACATCGAGATTCCTGTGGTCTTTGCTACTTCCTCATATGGCACTTCTTGGTTCATGTTTTCCATTAATAATGGAATTCAAGGAGAATCTTGACGTCATGAGTGACAGAATGCTACTGGTGGATAATGCTACTGGGGAGGATCACAGTGATCTCCGAGTTCAATGTTGAACTGGATATATAACTTTGTACCAGAGTCTTGTAGTTCCCTCCACTCTTCAGCTTGTTTCTAAGACTTCCCTAAAAGTACGATTAGAGCTCGCTGCTTTAGACATTTTGCTATTGGCCATAAATATAAATTTGGGACAAATATCAACCAAGAAAAGAAAACGAAATCTGGTCATAAATCAATTTTCTTCTCCTGAACATTCAAAAATAATATAGGATCCTAATTCTCCTGCCCCTGCCCATCATCTTCATCATCATCTTTCTAAGTTATTTTGTGATCACAAGAAATTCACTTCATATACCTGAGCCCTTTGCCTCATCTTTAGAGGAAGGGATTGTTAGGTCCCAAATCTAAGGCTTTCTGAATCTATGATGTGCTGATCACCTACGAAATACAAGTCATAATTTTCACAGACTTCAATTGTTTCTTATATTCCTTCCTCCTTGTCCCCACTTATCCACCTCTTCATCTGGAGCAAACTACACAACCACAGCCTTAGGGAATATTCAAATAAGCTCACTACACTACTGTGAAGTGCTCAAGACTTTAGACTTTCCTATTTCATCAGGCAAAAAGAAATTTTGGTAAATGCCCATCAGATTCAGCATTATGACGATGAAGCGGTTGGTGGATACAGTACTGGTAGTATTTTTTAAATTGGCTTTTGTTTATTAACTAGCAATTAAAATAACATCTTCTTAACCTTCAGAGTTCTGAAATTCTCTGATATTTTTGGTAATGTTCAATGTGTTAAAGCCAAAAAAAAAAACTTTAAAAGTTCAAACTTTTTTTTAAATGCGTGACTATACCATAACAAAAGAAATGTTGTTATTACCTTAGTGAATTTAACACCCAAAGAGGACCTCCCTGAGAATATTTTCATTTTGGTTAGTAAGTGTTATTTTCTGTCTATGTGTGTGATTAAGCCTTAATTTTTTAAGTGCTAAGGAGGAGGGACTGAACATAAATAAATTAAATCTGTGTTGCTTTAATGTTCATTCACCAGTGTCTATCCAAGTTCTTACAGACATTTTTTGGTCTGTGGTTGAAACTGCAAAACAATTTCAGCCCTGTAGACAGAGTAGCCTTTTTCAACAAAGTTATGCAAAAATGATTTTCCTAGTGAAACCTTTTCCTGTTGTGTATCTGCTTTATATATCTTCTTAAACTAAGTTCTTATGTCCCACATAGTTTTTCTACTATTTTGTAAATTTTTAGATAAAGTAAAACTTCAGTAAAACTTCAGGTTGCCAATTGAAAACTAAGAAGAAAAAGGACATTTCTATTTTTGCATGTTTATATATTTATAAATGAGTTAACTAGTGAAGTTACTTATTGAGGCTATGATTGTACCTGGCCTAAAATCTGAACCAAGAAAAAGTTTGTTAGTTTCTTTTTCAGGTCGCTTCTTACTTGTACTTCTTTTTTTTCTGTACTGCTAACTTGGCAAAGAGCTTGATCATGTTATGGCTAATACATAGATTTCTCAAAAGAATCTGAAGAAGTTACATTTGCCATGCACATGAAAATAGCTGTTATTCTACGGTCACAAAGAGTTCTTAGAATTTTTCTTGAATTCCTGCCAAATAGTCAACTAACGTAATCTGTTAGAAACTGTTTATTTTTTTCTCTCAATCTCAGATTTGTATAGGAATGGATGAATCTTCATAGCTTCAGCAAAAAAAGCTCAAATAGTTCAGAAAGGGCCCTAAACTTGTTGAATCTTCTTTAAACACTTAAATAGCCTGATCTATTTTCTCTGAGTATTACTCCATTCCCTTTTCTTCAGTATAGTTCTCCAAGTCTCTCGGTGCCTGCCCCAACCAAGTCTCTCCTCATCACTGAAAAATCTGTCATGAGGCCCAAGACATCTGCCAGGTTCTCTTCTTGGTCTTGGTCCCTAATGAATCACAGTTTTCTAATTTCACAGGTTTTGCATCTTAAGAGAATATCCCATGTTCCAAAACATTTCAAAGAAATGGGCCCAGCAGAGAAGCTGCCCAAATTACTGAGTCACACAAAGTAGTAGCAAAAGAACTATAATAAATGGCAGAAGTTAAACTTTTCATTATGTTCGATGACAAGGGAGAAAGCACTAATAAAAGGATAAATGGTGTTTTTTATGTATTTTCTACAGAAGGATGGTTATTAACTTATAGTGATTGATCTATAAATGTTTTCTCCTTTTGACTGGCTGTAGAGATCTGTAAAGATCTGTAAAGATTCTAGAAAAACAAACTCTGGTTAGTATATATTTGCTTATGAGGTCTTAGATTATCATTTGAAAAAACCAGCCTTGACTATAGTTTGATTCACATCTCCTTTGAATGAAACCCTTGAAACTGCTGATACAACAAACATATTAGGAATGTGCTACTAGAGGAAAGCAATATGGCTTAAGAAAGATACAAATATCCCAACAGCTGATAATATCGTACTTGGTGCAAAAAAATAGCAGCATCCAATTTAATTTTATTAAGATAGGGAAAGAGGTCAGACTAGACAATATTTTGAATCTGGGCTAAGAACATCAACTTAAACAAGGAGAAAAATCTAAAAATCCAAAGCTATATAAAGTTAGAGAAGTATTTTTTGTTCAGTGAAACTTTTACCTAAGTATAATTGTGAACATTTACTTAAACAATTTTTTTAAAGATTTTGTTTATTTATTTGGCAGACAGAGATCACAATTAGGCAGAGAGGCAGGCAGAGAGAGAGGAAGGGACGCAGGCTCCCTGCTGAGCAGAGAGCCCCATGTGGGGCTCAATCCCAGGACACTGGGATCATGACCTGAGCCGAAGGCAGAGGCTATAACCCACTGAGCCACCCAGGGGCCCCTACTTAAACAATTTTTAAACAGCATAGACTTTCCCAAATATACAGTCTATTTAAAATCATTATATGAAGAGGATATGATGCCATATTACATACTGTTCTGACTTTTCCATTATGACGCTAACTTACTTTTAAAATAAAACTAATTTATAAGCAATTGGTATTACTCGGTGTAAATTGCTGAATGAAGAAACATTCCACTAGATACTACTTTGTAATATCTGCTTACATCATATAAAGTATTGCCATGGACAGCTTGTGTATTTTATGTATATTTTCAAGGAAATTATATTAACAGGTATTATGATGTAAGGTATTAATATTAATCTTAGCTAATACATGCATACTGACTCCACATTCTTTCTGTGTAGTCATTTCAGGTAAACACTGATACAGAAAGAAAAATGTTCTTTGTCTAATCAAATACTGGAAGAAAATAAAACAATTGTGATAATTTATTGTTGTCTGTTAGATAGAGTGAGAGGGTAAGAGAGGTCTGCTTCATACAGCTTAATGTGACTTTGTTTAATGAACACTTTTAGACAAATGGAATCACTACTTGTCTTACTGCATCTACTTATCACTCTACTCAGGAACTCCCCAACACACTAAAGAAGAGGTTATGCCTTACACTGAAAAATAATGATCATGGTAGGTGTTTTCCGTCTCCATTATTTCTTTACAGAAGTGTTCCAAATACTGTCATTGTGTTCTTTGAATCATAACTCTAACAGAGTATTATTTAAGGACCATAAGTCAGTGAGAGTATTTACCCCTGCATCCAAAAGTCATTTTCACTTAGTCTTAATGTGATTACATTTAAGCATAACCTTACTTTCTACTATTTGCTATAAAATAGATACATATTAGCCACTAACATACACATTTATATATAGGTACATGCATATGTCCATAGTTTCACCCCAATTTTTGCTAGATATGAAAAACATTATTTTTTTTACTTCCTTCTACCTGAAATAACTAGTATTCTATTGCCTTTTTCCAGTTTAGTATGACCTGACACTTAAAAATTCTAAATATTTCTAGAAGTATAGCCTCTTCCTTTTATCCTTTCCCAAATTTTCTCTCCTAAGAGATTACATTTTTAAAAAAAAAAAGTATATTTTTTATTTTTAAATGAGGAAGGAAGGAAGAAAATAAAAATGAGATTTTATGAGCACTGCATTTCACTACCCTAAGTAAGGTCAGCAAATATCAATGAGAGCAGAGTGTTAACTACAAAAGCAATCAAGAGGCAGACCATAAAAACATTATACTTTAAAATAAAAATTAAAGATACATGTTTTAGGTAATCAAAATATTTTATGCATATATGCAGTTGTATTATATATTCAAAACTGTGACTTGAAAAGGTCGTCCTAATGAAATTCCCTGCCTCTTTCCTAAATATATTTGAAGTGAATGGAAATTTACCAATAATATAAAATTGGCACTTTTATTTTTTTTTAGCCACATAAAATCAACATAGCTGTCAAGATAAATATAATTATTTCAAATATTTAAATAGGAACTGTGGCTCTATCTGCCTTTGCAAACAATGACTAATTGTGCTGGCTCAAACTATACCTTCAAGATTGGAAGGCACAGATCCTGGAAAGATACTGAAGTTGTTCCCACTCCCGTGGCCTTCACTGTACATTAATCAGAAGTGTTTGCTATGCAAATCTTGTCATAGGAAGCAATTATGGCTGTTCCTAAACTGACCTCATGTTTATTTATTACTTCAGCTTTTTACTCCCAAACTTGTCTGATCTTTTCAAACACACAATTTTTATATTGCTTTTAAAAGGTACACAATACAGTTATTTTTCATTATTTGTACCTAATATAAATGGAGAAGCAATGTAACTCTTTCAATCTGCAATGCAGTACTTAGTGAGTCTGAATAATATTCCAGTGACTGTTCATTCAAACTCTTTTCACCCCAGGGTCTCTGTTAGGATGAAGAGGCCCCTCTAATAGCTTAAGGCCATGACACCTTGTTTGGTCCTACTCTGCAACATTAGCTGATAACTCATGGAGACTGTCAGCTAGAGTACACTAAGCAGAGAAAAAAAGTATTTCTATAGCAGAGTTGTTAAAAGTAAAAGATACCAAAAAATTCATTGCTAACCATTTATTTACATATTTTTTTCAAACTTACCTGCCCTCAGCAAGTGCAACTCCCGTAGAGGGATTGTGTTCATCAAGAAAAACAGTCTGAAGGCATAAATCCACAGTCGATAATAGCAATAATGCTCTTTAACTAGCTGATATTACATTGCCATAGGAAGTCCCATTCTGTGACTTGTGGTTGAGCAAGAGTGGCATCCAGTGGCCAGATAATTGTTTCCATGATTAAAGTGTTATGGGCAGTTCAGGCAAACAATACTAAAGGCTTCAGATACATTTAGCTTAAACAAAGGAATTTACTAGGCAAAAACAAAGCAAATGCCTCTGTCTCCAGAGCAACCCTGGATCAAGTCTAGGTCATAAGACTTGGCTCTGATGACTAGTGAATACTGGCAATCTCTCCACCCCATAATAACCTCAATTTAGGATACCTGCTAACTGTCTACTATATTGAATCCATTAACAATAACCTTGATATACTAGAAAATTTCCCCATGATGAACATCAATTTTATAAAAAAGAGCCCATAAAATCAAAAGCTGTAAAACAAAGCTGATAACATGTTTAACGTTCCTTTTGAACAACAGTGTTCTAACTATCCCCTGTGTCAAATATGACCCCTCCTTGTGGCATGTTACTGACATTTGGGATCAGGTTGGTGTTATGGTAGCATGACTGTATCCTGGACTTTTGCCCCAGAACTTCCACTTACTGGCAAACCCAAGGAATCCTCAGAAACCAATGATACCTACTTCCTGGGGTTTGTGAGGCTTCAATGTGATCAAGAAAAAGCTTCCAATCCAATCTTTGACCCAGAGTAGATACCAAATAATGAAGAGGCAAGGACAACTTCTGTACCTAGCTTTCTGCGTTCAAATCCTGCCTCTGACCCTTACAAGATGTGTAACCAGAGGTAAGTTGTTTCCAAAGCCTGGGCTTCAGTTTCCCCAGCTATAAATGGGAAATAATAATACTGTCTGCCTCCTAGGATCATAATGACTTTTAAATGAAATAGCACATTCAAATGTTTAGAAGGGTGCCTGGCGTACAGAAAACACTCAGTACATATTACCCTTTATTCAAAGTCATAGCCTTCACATACAAAAGAAAGTTTACTAATCATAACAATAATAAATGCTCTGTATCCCCCACAATTCTGATTATACTTAGTCCTGAATGATTTCCCATCTGATATCTGTATAATTAATGACATACATTTTTTCAGTGGGCAAACCATGAGAAGAAGTAATACAACCTGATCAAAGCAAATCAGTACCATCTAAGCTAAACCTTAAGAAGCAGGAGGATTCTGCCCGATTCAGGGAAGAGTAGGTGAGGTAAAAGCAACAGCAACAGCCTGAAAGGAGAGGTGGAAATATACAAAATGTATCTTGGTGAGAGTAAAAGAGAGAGAGGTTCATAAATTAAAGAGGTAACTGGACCAATACTTATTTTATCAAAATGCTTTTCATACACAGCCTTGTTAAAGTAAGACACACCTGACTACCACCTTCATTTTCCACTTTTGTTTTACCTTATTTGATATAGGATCAGAGCTATTTAGAATTTTTAGGAACTTATGACATCATCAACACCACTCCTGTTTCTTTATTGCTACCTGGAGACACTTTTTTTTTGGAGGAGGTGTGGGGGAGAATGATAAATGCCCTATGTTGAAGATTCTCACATGTAGATACACTGGGGAAGTTTCCTTTGAGTTTTAGCTGCTTACTTACACCTGCATGAGGCTATAGGTGGTCTTAACTATTCTTGGCCATCTTCCTCCTTCCTCCTCTTCCAGCCTTATGACACCTTAACTCTCACTTCTCTCCATGACACTTCAATGAAAAAAGTATTAGGAAAAAATAACCTTTAGAATAATTATTAAAAATTTTCCCATAGCATGCCAGGTTGTCATATAGTCAAGGTTATTATTTGATTCTAATCTACATAATTATTTTTCAGTAAAAATAACTCATTTTTTGAAAGACCAAAGTATACTATCAAAATCCAAACAAGACTGAGCAAGAGACATGTTTGGCTGTAATACAAGATGCTAACTGAGGAGATCTAGAGCTGGGAGAACACTCATTCGTAGAAGAAAGTATAAGTTCTGACCAAGTAGAGAATGGTCCAAGAGCAGCTGGAAATAGACCAGTGGACCAAGGCACAAGGTCAAAAAGGCTGAGTCAATTCCAACAAGAATCATTGGTACCATTGGATTCAGTTCAGAAAGCAGAAAGCAGCAATTAATCATCTAAGCTATTCCATTTAGAAATCAAACAAGAAAGCAATCTTAGTTATGTTCAGTAGGAACAGACAGTAAGGTTTGGTAGAACCTAAATCAAGGAAGGAGGGCTTCCCATCAGGACCAAGAAGCCCTTTTCGCCCCTCAAGATATACCAGTCTGGAACAGTCCACGACTGGAAATGCCATTATTACATTCTTTGTGTTATTCACTTCTTTATTTCTTATTCACTTTATTTCTTATTCACTTCTTTATTTCTTATCAATTCAGATGTGAATAGCCTACAGAAATGAAAACATAAAATCAATAATTCCTTAGTATGAAGTTATTTCATCATATTTTCCAGTGTATCAATGAAGGGGAAGGACCAGTGGGGAAGGACTCTCACATAAAAGTAGGTGAGAGTTGATGAACATAGAAGAAAAGGGAATTAGAGAACACTTTAGGCAAACATAATTTTTTAATTCAAAAATTAGGCTTCAAAGCTATCAAACCAAGCACATAATCAGGCAATTGCCTGAGAACATGCTACACTGTTGGCCAACATTTTTTTCCCTAAAGACTAGACTCCATTTTTCTTACAGAAGTTCTCTTACAAGTACAGAAATATGCAAACATTTATTCAGTGCTGACTATACACTGCTCATGCCATTACCAGAGAGCAGAAGGAGAAAGTCCAATGATCAAATGGTCCCGGTATCATAGAGTTTACAACCAAAGAATTCTGTTTATTTTGTCTATGTCCCCTGTAGAGCACACAGTCACCAATAGTGGCTACTTTTTACCTAAAACAGAATAGCGTTATAGAAACCTTCTCAAATTAATGCCATCTTCTCACTATTTCTTGCAACTTCACTTTCAGGAAGTAATATAAGCTTAAAGCATATTCTAACAGGCTAAAAGCAAGGAACTCAAATTAGAAATTTACTCTATGGCTACTTGATTTTCAAAAACACTGCACAAATCATTCGGGATGAGGGTGCTGCTTCTCTGCTTTTATGTACAATGGAACCCTATGCCAGGAAACAAAGAAGTAAGTGATCTGCTAAATAAACAGGCACTTCCCTTGTAGTCTCTCTTGAAGGGAAAGTGGTTGTTATTAAGTATGCACTATTTTGAATAGGGCAATTCAATTGGAGAGAGCTTTTTGGTAAAGAATTTTTTTAAAAAAGTGTTTCTTGATTATTTAGAGATAGAACATATTTTCAAGAGTGTCTTGAAAACACGTTGTGTGGGAGCTATCAGCTTGATTTGGTCTATTAAAGCAACTGTGATTCAGCACTCTTGGAAGAAAAACTGGGATGTAAAATTCCTCAATAAATATTTTCAAAACATGAGAAATACAGGAACGAATTCTGCTGTCTTTTTTGTGAAAGAGCTGGGGGAGAGAGACTAAGCTTAAAATTATGAGTCTGGATGTTCCTTTTCTGTTCTCTTCCAAACAGCACAGCAAAAGGCCTTGATGTATGATTTGTTTCCCTGAACTCTGCAGTTAATGGAGAGGATCTACAATGGATACAGTGTTGACATCAGATTTATTTTCAGGATTTAAGAGATGATGTCACAACAAGTGGCAGAGCCACATGGACCAACAAGTGGGTTGTGAAGTCAGCTTGTTCTCATAGCACCTATTGTCACTTTGTTTACAAAACAATGGTTTGCTTATTTCAGGAACAAGAGTGTGTGCTTGTTGTGTATGTGTGCCTATGTGTTTGTATTGTATTAGTGTAGAAAAGATTTCCAACATAGTAGGAGAGTTTCTTAGCTAAGAATGAATACATATATATTATATATTTGTGTGTGTGTGTTCATATATATATACTGTTGTACTATCTTTCGCTTAAATATTGTTATTTAGGACTCTTTTATACTGCCAAATTATCAATCACTTAAAAAATAACTAATGGGGGGTGGCTCTTATATGAAGGTAGATATCTTAAAAGATTAGCCTCATAAAGCGATTGTCTTTGACAGTATCTCTTTGGAGAGGCTACTTTTGAGGACAACTGTGAAAGCTAACACTATTAAGAGAAGGAAGGAAATGCTGATTTAATGAGAGGGGTGTGTGGTATTTGCCGCTGAAGAAGTTATCATCAGCCCAGGGATGGTGAGTTATATTCTGAAGATGGTACATCCTAATTAAAGGGGTCTAGGATTTAAGAGAGTGTCTGAATATAATTACAAACCACACCATCCAGGAATTGCCCATTTTCTGAACTTGACTTTCAATATCAGACAAAACATATTACCTTGTGTGTCAAAGACACACAGAATATGGGCAGTTTGGGCAAAGGTTGATCCCAAGAATTGTAAGGCTTGTAAACGTATCTGAACATAAAGTGGACACTTCATAATCACTCTCCAGATTATCATATCTTTCTGCAATGAAGAAACCAAAATCAGTTGTGCTTCAGTAACTTGTCAGAGATGGCAGAGCTAGTAAGAGCTGGCTTGAACCCAAGTCTTTAAATAATAAGACCCGTGATCTTTCTACTATTTCACAGAGGCCTGTGTTCTTCTGTCCTCTGCTTAATCTCCTGGATCTTTACAGACATTTTCCACTCTCAGACTTAGAGGAGTCCCCAAGTAGCAAAGCCAGAATTCAGGTGAAGGAGAAATTTATTTTTACCTGCCAAATTCAACTATAAAAGATTTAGGGACTCTTGTATACAGACACACAACATTGGCATCAAGAGGCAGAGCTGGGATTGTTTATGCAATCCTAAATACAACCTTTAAGAAGTGAAAACTTGTACTATATATAGAACAAGTACAGTTATGCCTTAACTAACAAGTATGTGTGTGAGTAGAAAATATTGTCAAAATATAGTTTGCTCTGGTCCATACCCCAATATGGGTGGACTCGATACTAATTTTTTGGACTTAACAGTACAAGGGCAAAACAAGTACTTTGGATATTAAGACATCACTTATACCAAGAGAATCTCTCCATTCATTTTATTTAATAAATATCACGGGATTTTAATGAAACCATACCACCATAATTTTGTGACAGCAGTACTTATAATTCATTGTTACTGCTGATAGACAATCTAGGCATCTGCTATGCTAGGTGTTTTATTAAACTGCCCCCTAGGACACACATAATAGGGTTAACATCTGGAGCATGGCACAATTACGTATCATTATGATTTCCAATGGATGACTATTTATGACATGTAAATGTCCTATAATGCCTGATTAACTCAGTTGGTTACTATAAGGTTTTCATAAAATTGAGACAATGATTCTGCCAAATAAAAATTATGGAAGGCTTTCATACAACAAGTACCACAATTATGGAGATCAGTTCATTATTTTCTCATAAAGGACACCTTTGCTCATAACCAAACATCCCCCCCGCCCCAACAAAAGAGGCTGGCACTAAGAAGGACACAAGAGCTGAATCACTAAATGTTCCCTCCATCCTGATGTGTAATCAGGGACAAAGAAGAGATTTTGGGAAAAAAACTTAGGCGTACACTCCATGAAAATTACTTTCTTTTAGAACGTGTGAATATGTTCATTGCTTAATTTCTTGGTTGACAACATGGCAGGATAAATTTGTAATGTTGGCATTGTTTCTGTATTTAAACCACTTAAGACAGCAATGACTTGTGCATAAGTAAACACTTTAACAGCTCTTCTCGGTTGCCTATCAGAAAAGGAAACAGCCAGATGAACTTTCTTATGTTCTAGGTGCTGTTGGCTTTCTACACAGTAGCTATCCAGATACAGCCAAAAGGCTCCCCAAACTGGTATGTAATGAATTTAGAGAAGTGGGATAGGGAGGAAGATTGTACATTCAGCAAGCACACACCCAGACAAATGGTGTCTTGACCTTAATCTTTGAACAAAGTGAATTATAAATTGTCTTCATTTGGAATATTTCACAAGTACAAGCCTTCTAAGAGTGCCCAAAGAAAAGTCTTTGAAGTCTTCAAGCAACCACTCACTTCAGTAAGAAACGTATCAGTTATTCACGCTACAGAAATCTTCTCAGTTATCTTACTCTATGCTTTTATATCTTACGTTACAAATCATAAGGGTTTATTATCATTAGGGCTATCATATCTTCAGCTCATTACTATCACAGGAAGAGTTCAAGTCTTGCCTAAAATTATATAAAGCTGGAACAAAGATCTTCCCTGTTCTACTAAAAGTGATCTTGACAAACTGCTTCTCATACCTCTGCTCCAGAACTATCCCAATCCATAGCAAATGCCCTCAAACCAACCAACCAACCAAGCAGGCCACCTAATATCCTACACATAAAACAAAACCGTCTCAATCCACATTTTACAGCCCCCAATCAACCATCCAACCAACCCACCCACCCAAAGCTGCATACCCACACCAAAGCTCTCATGGTACACATCAAATGCCAACCAAATGACCGACCGACCAACCAACCAATCAACAGACCCAATACACTACCCCACCCTCACCTCCACCAGACAATTAAAATACTATCTGGAATGAACAAAAAAAGAACTAGATGACTCCTCAGGAATCAAAGTGAGTCAAGATAGCAGCATGACCAATAGAGGAGCTATTTTAAATTTAACATTAGAAAACCAACTGGAAAAAAAAATGGCCATAAAATCTAAATAGAACCTTTTAGCACCTGTTATTTTCTTGATTTAGTTTGATTCTATCATTCCACACTGTTAATATGACATTTACCTTAGTTTCACATTAACTGGCTGGAAAGAAATCTGAAATCTTCATTATATCTGATTTCTTATTCTCATGAGACACTGTGAAGCTTTAAGATTTCCTGTACTTCAGTTTCCATGATCTATAAAATCCAGATAGGTTCAGAATGAATAAGTTAACATTTATAATTTTGTGTACTGCTTTAACAAAAGAAATACAATAAAAAATGTAGATATTATGAAGGAAAAACATACATAAAAAACATTTGTATGTACTACTTGATAAGCTTAATTTCTAACAAATGTCTGAAGTAGACTGAAAGTAGAAAATGGCAATAATAGAAACTATTTGAATCTATAGTCCTTCCCACTTAGCCACCATATAAAAAATCTGATGGTTCCTCAACTAACTCACTAAGTAGATCATCATGTAGCAATCCAAAATCTAACAAATTTGTGATTCCGAGCACAAGCCATATTCATTATTTCTAGTGAGTAATTTGTTAATGGTTACCCTAGTTAAAATATGAAAAACAAGTGAAATAATAAAGGAAACATTTCCAAACTGAAGCACATTTTAAAAAACATCCATGCCACCATTTCACGTGTCCCCATATTATACAAGGTCAGTACTGCCAGAAACTTGTATTGTACCTATTTAAAATACAACATTTATGAGAAAAACCTCTGGGAATGGTCATTATGAAATCCTTCCGATTTTCCAGACAAAAGCCAAGATGTATTTTTAAAAAATTCAACAATAGATATTTACTTTGCTACTCAACAAATTGTTACCTTTTACTACTTAGGCCTTTTACCTTTTCTACCTTCCTTCTTTTATTTAAAAAGCAATCTACCTGTGTCATGCAAATGAATATTTAAACCTTCATGTACTCCCATGATGCTTCTGAACAGAGTACGGAGGTATGATAACGGAATCACCTACAACAGTAACAAGACTCTGGTCATTTTCTTTTTCCTTTGAAACTGTTACCTTGGATGTTGAATCCCTCCATAATTTCTGATAGTTTTAGCGATGGGAATGGTGGCATATCAAGGAGAAATTGCATTTCATCATTTTGGCTTTAACACGTACACTATAAAAGTGACAGCTTGGTGCACTGTGGCTGACAGTTCCCATTAACTGGAAGCTAATGTTGCAGAGTCAGTCCAAACACCGAGTCACGGCCTCTGGCTATAGGAAGGTCCCCTTCATACTAGGATTCTCACACCCCCCCATGGGAAAGAAAAGCTATAAATAGTTTCCACTAGTTTCTTCCTCAAAGCGATATAATGAATATTTACACACTGGGAGCCTTCGCCTACCCTGAATCTTCTTGGAAAAACACCTCCACTGATACCATGCATTGGTCTGAGCAGGCCCTCCCCCTTTCATAGTAAACAGTAAGCAGGTAGCAGGGTTTGAGGTTCTGTTTTTTGGAATCACTGGTAAAACAACAGAAAAAAGTGTAGGAAACTCATTTTGAGCATTTTTATAGGGTTTTGTTTATTTGTTTGTTCTTTATGAATTGGTAGAAAAAATGAAGCAAGTATCAGGAAAAATCAGCTTAAATATCAAAAAACAAGATGTTAGAAAGGAGAGGTGGCTTAAGGAATATTTTGAAGGAGATTTCAAAAGCAAAATAAATGCTAAATTGAAGTGTGGGAGACTAATGAAAGAAAAAATGAATCCAATTTTTTTGAATGGGCTTATGTTCATTTAGTAAGTTAGGTGCTGTGAGTTTGTATGCATATGTAGTGGGAGGGGAGAAAGAGGTAGAAAGTACAAAGAACCTGTCACTGTTTACAAAGTGCTCACATTCTAGTTAAGGAAATTTGAAAATCACAAATTTTCCAGCAGATACCTCAGAGGATACACATTAAGAGCAGACACAGAAGAGCCAGACTGCCTAGAGCCAAGGTTAGGGCCAGACTGGCACAGCCACCCACCAGTTATACACCTTTGAGTCAGTTTATTTAAATTTTCTGTATTTATTTCCTCTCCTGCAAAATGGGATAATAATGGTACCCAGTTTAGTTTTAGAACTAAATGAGCTAATAATATTTATAAAATGCCCAGAGTAGTGTAAATAGTGACATAATAGAAAATTTAACAATATTATTAAGGAACTATATAGGGATCCAATGATAAATAAAAGATAGCCCCTGCCCTCTGAAAAGCAGAGATCTTTCTCCCACCGACAATGGAAAGGATAGCACTGATTCAGAGAAAAGGATTCCATGTACTGTTGTTGGATTGATGATGAAAGGGACATGTGTCAAAAAATTGGGAACCTCAGTCCTACAACAACAAGGAACTGAGTTGCTCCAATAATCTAAATAAACTTGGTAATGGAATCTTCCCTCACACTTCCAGATAAGAGCTCAGCCCTGCTGACTCCTTGATTTCAGCAGAAAACCCAGCTAAGCTATGCTGTGCCCAGACTTCTGAATCACAGAACTGCGAGATAATCAATTTGTATTGTTTTCAGTCACATTGCTGTAATTTGTTAGGACAACTGTTGGGGAAGCAGCTGTCAGAGGACCTACTGTCCCTCTCCAGAATTGTGCAATCAGCATTCTAGGCCTGGAACATTCCCCTATGTGGAAAGCGGGTGTTGGAGCTTTGTACTGCTTGGCCCCAGATTTTTCTTCCTTATTAGGAGAAATCGTCTACTTGTTCTAGCTACATGGGGAACTTCCTTGTATTGCTTTTATGTGTATGTATTGCTTTTACGTGTATGTATTCTCTGGCACTGGGCCAGCCCCACCAGTCCAGTGTTTCTGCCCTCCCTCACCTTGTGCTGGCCCTGTCTGCGGGAGGCTGATGCACACTACCGATGCTGACTGTGCCGCATCTTTTCTTTCTGTGAGAAAAGCACTGTCCCAGCCTTTGTGTGTTGAGGCCTCCTTGATGACTCCAAACCCATAAAAGAGGCAGTAGGCTGAGGCCTGTGAGCTGATCCTTGTGGTTCTCCATCCTCCCTGGGGAACTGTTGGCTGGACCTTCCTGCTTTGCAACAGAAACAGAAAACCTAGTATACTTAGTGTGATGCTAATTTTATGTGCTAACTTGAGGGGGCTAACAGATGCCCAAATGGCTGGTAAAACATTATTTCTGGGTACGTCTATGAGGGTACCTCTGGAAGACGTTATCATTTGAGTCAATAAATTGAATAAAGATTTTCTTCACCAACGTGGCCATCATCCAATCGCTGAGGTGCAGAAGAGAACCAAAAAAGGAAGGAAAGGTGAATCCATTCTATGTGCTTGAGCTGAGACATCCATCTTCTCCTGCTATTGGACATCAGTGTTCCTGGTTCTTGGGCCTTCAGAACTGGGCTGAATTGCTTTCTAATTTTCTAATTTTCTTTCTACCTTTCTAATTTTCTAGCTTGTAGCCTGTAGATTATGGGACTTCTCTGCCTCCATACTCATGTGAGACAATTCCTATAATAAATCTCCTTATCCTCATCCAATTAGTTGTTTCTCTGGAGAACACTGACAATACACCTGGCAACCATAAGTCAATAGAGGGTTGATACCGAGAACACCTTTAGTGGTATTCTGGGGCCGAGAAGCCACCTGGAGTTAGGAAAGGATGGGAGATGTAGACGTAGAGGAGAGTTTCCTTATTTATACTAGTTCCTACTGTGCTCCACGTAACCATGGATTTTTGTGAGATGATTTATGAAAGCAATTTGTTGAATTTTATTCCTGTGTCCACCAAATAAAACTTAATTCAATGAATTTAAAACTGTTCATATATTTGATAAATGTTTCTCTAATCTCTGTCTGGATAACTAACAAAGAAATGAGTCAAATAGAATAGGTCCAAAACCAACTTTCAAGTATCAAGATAAATTTAAAAATCTGCATTTAGGTGATATTTGCTAAATTTCAAAAGGCTTCAAAAGAGACCTAAGTCCCTTCCCAAAATTCAATATAGAAAAACACATGATTGAAATGACTCTTTCAATACTGCGCTATGAAGCAGATCTCTTTTTACTTGAATTCCCACTCTTTCTTTTTCCCAAAACTATATTTAAAGAAATAAAAAATATAATGGAAATATTTATGGAAAACACATAAAATGCATAATTAATTTCAATATATGTTTCAAACTAAAAGTTAACTCCAAAAGTTAGAAGAATAAGACTCCTTCTGAAACATGCTTTCACATATTTATCACATACACATATATACATGCATATATACGAGCATGTATGTATATTTAGTTATACAGATACGCATATATAATTCTTTAATAAAATATGAAAAGCATGTTGAAAAAATGTTTTCAATTTGTCTTTAGAGGATCTGATATAATACCATCTTAATAGACATTTATTTAGTTCCTACTATGTATGAAGTTTTCTCTACTAGATAAATTGGGGTGACATGAAAATAAATAAAAGATAATTCTTGCTCTCCACAGTCCATAGTTTAGATGTTTAGATGGAAATCCAAACACATTTTGTTAGTATACGTATGGGAACACCAAATGGAATTAGTATGGTTAATCAGGTTCAACCTATGTTGTTAAGATGGTCCCAGAAAGAGTGAAACTGGTTTTCTACCTCTTTCCAGGTGGGAATGTGTCATGTATTTTGGTCTCAGACAGTTCAACATCTAGTATAATAGTTGCTGCAGGGTTCCAGGAGGGCACAGTGGAGGAAGCGTCCCACTCTTGGTTTCGGCTCAGATTGTGAGATTGAGCCCCACATCGGGCTCCATGCTCAGTATGGAGTCTGTTTGAGATTCTCTCTCCCTCTACCCCTTCCACTTGTGCTCTCTCTCTCAAATAAATAAATAAATATTTTAAATAAATATATATATATGTGTGTATATAATATAAAATAATAATTTTTTTTAATTTAACCCATAGTTGCTGCTATGGGTTTTCAACTGAATCCAACAAACATACTATCAGTTAGGTGTTGCATCAAGCCTAAGGTATAAAAGTCTCATCATAAGACAAGAGCTTGCCCTAAAGGAGCTGAGTCTCAGATATATACTTCACTACACACCACCTGCCAGGCTTACAAGCCAAGAAATATTTAGGCACTTGCCATTAATTCTTTTTACATATCTTCTTTTGTGTTTTGTCTTTCTCACATAATTTTATTCTAACTGATAATATACCACATGGCATACAACTGAAGATTTTTGTCATCATTTTATCAATTTGGTGTATAAGAAGGTATCTAAAATGTGTTGTAATTTTTTTCATAAAGGTGAAATCGTGCTAGTTTATGTTTATATTATCCATACTTCTAAATGTCAAAAATATAAATGATAATTGGTAAGATGTCTTCAGACATGTGATATTATGATCTTAAAGTCTGGGACCTGACACATTATTTAAACCCACTCCATGTAATTTATTAAATATTTTTCTCATATGTGTGTTATGTAATTTAATCCAATTTAAAACAACTTGTAAATAATTTACAGAAAAAAATCTACTGAGGCAGTATGTAGAAGCTATTAGATATTTTCATCTATACATATAGCTTTAGAGAAATCATGTTTTATTCCAAAAGATTTATTTGTTATACCTTACCATTGTGTTTTGTAAGCATACTATTCCTTGACTATAAAAAACAATGCCAGTTTAAAAAAAGTGCCTTGCAATCTTAAAAAAAACCAACTGAGGTTATTGCCTTATGCCATATATCTCATATATTTGGTAATTTAAGTTACGGCAAATCTTTAAAACAAAGCTATAATTTTCTTCATTTTTAAATAGTACACAAAAGCTCCAACTTAATTTAAGACAGAAGAGAAGGTAAAATCTGGTTGGATTTTACCTGTTTGGATTTTACTCTGACCTGTTAGACTGCTAAAAATGACTTTGTAAAGAAATTACTTTGGTTTAACAATAACTCTCCCCCTCCCCCTTCTTCTTCTTCTTTTTCTTCAACAACAGGATCATTGTAAGAGTCTGTGGAAATTATATCTTTAATTTTCAGCATATTGACATATTTTCTGTCATTGAAGGAAAATAGCAAAAATAATATGACTTAAAACAAATACATGGGTTCCTTAAACCAAAAACAATCTTGTGAAACACATTTGCCTTTACTTTTGGCTTTCTATCCATTCAACTGGCTTCTTCCTTGTTTGTGTGCCTCATCATTAAAAATCTAATCTGAAATGAAACATGATTTGTAACATCAATAAGAATCCCTGCTGCCACTATTTGTAAAACATGTAAATTTCTAGGCTTTCTTTTTTTTCTACTTCATCCATGACACAAACAAATTAGTATTCCTCCACACAGAAAAGCATTATCTTCAACACTGAGCTTACTAATGGCCAGCTTGTGTTTTTAGAGCATATTTCTAAAGCCAGAAGGAGTCCGTTTTAACTAAGAAGTCCATCATAACCACATACCAGGTCCCTCATATTTCTACCAAGAATAAAAATACAACCTAGCCAACTCATTTGCATTGTAATCTAATTTTGAAATTACTTTATCAGTGCAATAACACATTCAATAGAGCTTTTGTCTTATTGATGAAAAGGGAATCCACTTGGTTAGGGAGTACATAACATTTTTTAATTAAATTTGTGTTGTTATTGTCTTTACATTCAAAGGGCCAGGTGATGGCAATGTTCCATGGAGGAAAATAATATTGCTACAATAACAACAATAGGCATGAAAATTTAATAACATTTTCACTGAGACATGATGACATAATAATAAATATGTAATCACTATTTAGGCACTTTGTAGTGTTAAAACAATCAATAAGAATATTTGCTAAATAAAGGCATTTCAAAAAATTGATGATAAGGAGATGGGATAAATATGACTCCTATAACCTAGTTTAAGAGGTAGATTTTATTCTACATACCAAGATAAATAACAGGGTGGCCAGTTATTAGACGTCCGTGATACCGGTTACTGGGTAACTCTTTGAAGAGGCCTTAGAATGGAAAGGGAGCAGGACAGAGAGTCTAGGCAGGAAAGGATACAGCTAGAGAAATACATGTAGCATGTTGAAACAATGGCAAGTTTGAATTTAAATAATAAATAAATAAATAAAACAAAGACAAATGGACCAAGAAATGATGTGGAGAATTTAAACTGGAAGCCAATGGGAGCTGAACCTGGAAAGGTGACCTTAGCCAGACTGTGGAATATTTTGAATGTCCAACCAAGGAGGAAGGAGCATATTGTCTAGGAATTTATATATGACTAAATGACAATTTCAGTGGGAATTTAAAGGGACTGAAAGAGGCTCAGGTCATTATTTAGGAAGAATTTGTAGGATTTAGTGACTGAAGGAGAGAATAATTGAATAGAGTTAAGGATGACACAAAGATTTAAACATGGGTGACTAGAAAAATGAAGACATCAATTCTCCGTAAATAATACTTAAGAATATTTTCTCCAAGGTACAGCAAGGAGAAGTTTCAATAGGAAAGTCTGAACATTCAGTGAAGAAAAAAAAATCACTCACGCTATACAAGTGTTTATGTGAAAATCAAAACTGTTAATTTATGAATATTGACAATGACAGGCCACAAGATCATAGTGACAGTGCATATGAATTGTGTCTCTGAGCCTGCATTTACTTAGCCTTCTTATAATTAAGTCTAGAATTTCTACATGTAATGTTAAACATGTGCACTTACATTGAATTTTATACAATGAATAAAAGTATTTATAAGAATTCTATGCATAGAGTTTACCCAGTTATATAATTTTAACTACTTTTGAGTATTTAATCATGTTTGAAAGTTTAAAAAAAACAAAAACCACTGAACCATAATTAAAAATTTTGAGAAACCTATAAGGAATGCTTATTAAGCATTAAAAGAGTCATAAAATAACTCTAGGACCAAGAAGAACAGAGATTATTGAAGAAAGGAAGGAAAGAAACTGAGATTTAAAGAATGGGATGCCCTAAGTTCAATCAAACAGCAATACCAGATGTGAACAATCAGCAAGCTGTTACAAAGGTGAAAGGGCAAAGCTCAGGAAATAAGTGTTAAAACCCATGAGCATTGCAAGATAAGATATTAGAAATAAGAATTAAAACACACTGAATAAATGCAATCTGATTTAAATAATAACAATCAACAAGGTGTTACAGAATAATATTTTATGCCAAAAGTTACTGGTTACGTTTTAGCAGGCTATCCAACCCTGACTTTAAAAAAGTGATTTTGCTTTTAGCATAATTTAAAAGACTGCACAAGAGAAAATACCATGAGAAAAAGAAGAAGTTCATTTAAAATATGGTCAAATAATTTGGTATGCCTCATTTTTTTGTGAAGAACAAGTCTATTACAATTAAAAGCTCTTTGTATTGGATTTTGTCAGGACCCAAGTTTATTTTGGATTTAGGTACAACATCCATGAAATATTCTCCACATACAGCTTTAATACAGAAGTTGAGCTCCCTGTGCTGTTCTGAAGATTCCCAAAGTGAATAAATAATAAACCCACATAATACCATGAAATAATGTAGGCACTTGTTGTTAGTAGGAGTAAAATACACACAAAATGAGTAAACATCCCTTATCTAGGAGATAAATGACTGGCAGCTCAGAAAAACTCAAAAGCAAGTAAGTCCGGCATTTTTTAGCTTTATCTGACTCAGTATTTCTGGCTTCGGATCACAAAGTACCTACTCAAGTGTTTGGTATGAAGAAGGTATCTGACAGATGTTTAGTAAGTAAATTAATGTATATGTGAATCAGAGATGTGCCCAAGAAGTACGGATAGTCATAATTTTAAAAACTTAAAAAAGTTTCAGAAATACTTACTTTTGCATTCGTAGAGAGCCCATTTTCCTGAAGGGGCTGGCAATTTGACAAGATCTCGTAGTGGTCATATGGAAATAACAAACTCTGTCACCCTTTCTGTTTTCTGACATATCTGAACTCATAAAGCTATTTTAAAAAAATATTTTATTTATTTGACAGAGAGAGATCACAAGTAGGCAGAGAGGCAGGCAGAGAGAGGAGGAAGCAGGCTTCCTGCTGAGCAGAGAGCCCGATGCGGGACTCGATCCCAGGACCCTGAGATCATGACCTGAGCTGAAGGCAGAGGCTTAACCCACCGAGCCACCCAGGTGCTCCCTCATAAAGCTATTTTAAGTTAGCTTCATAATTCTATTTTAATTCACACATCCTCAGGACAGCTGATTTTTCTTAGGCCAACTGTTCCTGAGTTCTTGTTTTAAGTCTCCATGACTAAAAGCTATCTTCTACATTATTATTTTTTAATTTTTTATTATTTTCTTTAAGCCTCCCCTTCCTGGAGAACCAGCAACTCTTACACAGGGAACTGAAAACCCAATCTCAATCATCTTCCTTTTGTTCCTGAGCTTTTTAAATGGGATGGACAAAATTATCTTTTATATACTTCATTTTACTGCACACTCAATTGCCCTTCAAGTTTTAACTGCAGAGAAGAAAAGGGAATGCTGGATGTTCCTCTAGAGTCCCAGAAATCGGAAGTATTTCCAGAAGCATGTATGTGTGTATAATAGCAAGGGCAGACATTGTCCTGTTTCACAATATACAACATGCATTATAGACATATTTGTGAAACTAGAAAATTTGCCATCAAGGAATATTATACATTTCATAGAATGTCAGTGTCACATAATTAAATACATTTTATTGAGCAAATCAACTGCAGGTCATTTTAAATTATATATTTTGATCTCTCTCGAGCTATGATCGGAAAGTCCACGTGGAATGAGAAACAGAGCCAAAGTGGTAAGTAGAAGGGCAGCAACAACCACTCTATTACCAGCATATGGTGCCTATTCCTGGTCTGTAATCATTTAAGGACTTATATAAGTCAGTTCTATTTGCAGTTTGTTCTAAGCAGCATTAACGCATAAAGATCTATGCCAGTATTTTTACTTGAAGTTTCCATATGGAATACTACAGCACTGAGCCTATACATAACTACAACTTTCTTCAAGGTCAGTTCTTCAAGTGACCATCATGGTAAAAGAAAAGTTTATATTTTATCTAAGGGGAGAAAACGAGAGAGTACTAGCTTCATTGATTAATGTGGTGACTGACATTCCTAAAACATACAATCAAGAAGCTGTTCTACTCTAAATTTTTGTGCTCCAAAATTCTAAAATCAGGTGTAAAATAATTGTGTGTATCTTTGCTTTGCAAATGCTCAAGTAGTAGTAAGATATAAAAATAATACAGGCAAAGGAAGTATAACATAACTAAATCAATGTCAAATATTATGAAAAGATTTGTATCAGATTCTACTTGAAATTATTTTTGACACTTTATATTTTAATCTGATCATCTAAAATACAAATATATGTAGTAAGACACATCAGGAAAATAAAAGTGTTCACAGAATTTACCAAATGGTGTCTTTCTTAGATGTACGTAGGTTAAAGCTAATTAAGACCACTGCAAGAAAAGCCAAGTATTATGTTAATCAATTGTTCACAAAGCAGACTTGTAATTTTTTCTTGTTTATACTTTATAGATTTTCTACAGTATCATTTAAAATTAATGAAGATAGGTCATATATTGATATTCACATTTTTTTTAATTTTTTATTTTTATTTTTTTAAGATTTTATTTATTTATTTGACAGACAGAGATTATAAGTAGGCAAGAGAGGCAGGCAGGGAGAGAGAGGGGGAAGCAGGCTCCCCACGGAGCAGAGAGCCTGATGTGGGGCTCGATCCCAGGACCCTGGGATCATGACCTGAGCGGAAAGCAGAGGCTTTAACCCACTGAGCCACCCAGGCGCCCCTGATATTCACATTTTTAAAAATTACTGTTCTTTGAAATAAGAATGAGAAATTACATTAACAATTAGGTCCTCTGTACAAATTAATTTTATATAGTAGATGATACAGTAGCTCGTAGGTCTTTCTGACTAAAAGGTACGTTTTCCAAATATCTTTGATGACATAGATTAAAAACAATACCAGTTTTAAATTATATTTATAGTGTAACACAGTCAAGGGTAACTCATTGATCAGGTATTCTTAATTGGTATTTTTGTGTAGCCTTTCAATTAAGAGTGATTAAAAGCAAACAGTTAAAAAATCTCTCCGTAAAACTGGCCTTTGCCATAATATGCAATCCCACCTTATTTTAAAAGTCTCTATTTTTTTTCTCTTTCATTGCCAAAGTCGAGAAAGCTGTTCCTTCTTCCTCCCCAAACCCCAACTTTTAACAAGGAAAATCTGGGTTTGCCAAAGCTCTTTTCTAACAAAGGGCAGTACTGCCCCCTCGTGGCCATATGCCATAGCAAAATAGTTGCTCAAAAGGGAGAAATACGAAGTTTTAAATAAAAAAATTCAATAGCACGAGTTTTAATGTATCAATGTGTCAGTTTTAGAATTGGGCCTGGATGCTGTCCATTTTTCAAACAGTAATGGTCTGCACATATTATTGGTAGTCAACCACGATTTGTTAAAGCAAAAGAAATCAAAAGATCAAAGAAGATTCAATTTCAGTACAAATATAAAATATATGCTACCGTTGCTATTGCTGTGAGCACGAGAAACATCATTCAGTTAGAGTCCCATGGCCCAGTGCTTTGTGATAATCATTTAAATGTAAACTCAAGGGACGCCTGGGTGGCTCAGTGGGTTAAGCATCTGCCTTCCGCTTGGGTCATGATCCCAGGGTCCTAAGGTGGAGACCCATGCTAGGCTCCCTGCTCTTCCAGGAGCCTGCTTCTCCCTCTCCCCTCTGCTTGTGCTCTGTCTCTCAAATAAATAAATAAATAAATGAAATCTTTAAAAAAATAAATGTAAACTCAAATATCCAATGCCACACCCCCCACTAGATCATGTAACCTTCTTCCATGTTTCTCTAACATTGTTCTCTTCCTTGGTAACACTTTTCACAGGTTGTCATCATATTAGAGAGATAAATTGCTTACTGTCTGTTTTACCAACTATATGTATGAGGGCTGGAACTACCTCTTAATATTAACCACTGTATCCTCAGTACTTAACACTGTGCCTAGCACAAGAGAGGAACATTGGATATTCTGAGGAATTAATAAGTAAGCCAGAGAAATCATTTATTAGGGATACAGGTGAGGTAGAGGTATGCTCTCATAGTTTCATACTAATTTCCCATTTAATAAGGTGCCCCTTATTAAAAATGACACATTCTCAGGTCTCTTGATCTACTCCTCCAGGCTTCAATTATCACGATATACTTCTTTCTTTCTTAGTATCCTTGTCCTTCAAGGGCATTATCATTTAGCTTTCGCTTTCCCCTCATTATGAGGCCTTGAAGTATTACTGCTTTTAGTATGGCCTCTTGACACAGGTGACTGGATTTTATAAGTTATAGTCTATCTCCGTTAGAGGGGACACATACCGAGTTCCTTGACATATGACTCCCCAGTATGCATGGTTACTTAAAATTCTGAAATGACTTCATGATATTTCCTCTGCAAATACTTCTTGGGGTATGCATAAGATAATGCCAAAAATTCACTTGTCCTCTTCCATGAAATATATTCAGCCCATAATGACTGAGTCAGTCATGAGTCATTGACAATGATGGTAAATTAATATCTTGGGACTTTGAAGTAACCTTGACTTTATTTGGTACTCCATGCTTTGCAATAAGCTTACGCACTGCAACACAATTTGCTTTTGAAGATATAATTAGAGGATTAGTTCAAATGCAATCGTCAAAAAGGGAAAATTTTGGTACAGCACAGAAACTCCCTTGATTCTTACATAACTTCCTCAGCACATTAATGGTTTGGTCTACCAAGTGACAATGGCCAACATAAAACAGACAACATGCCTGAATACAGAAAGCAGTGGTGGCGTAGTCTACACATGCCTTTTGAGCCATCGCTCTTGATTTGGTTGGGCCACATGCCATGTGACTACTGGAAATGCTTATTATATGATTTATCTTGTGCACATTTTGCTTTGACTTTGTAACTTTTGTAACTTTTTAACTTTGTAACTCAGTAATTTCACCCATTCCTTACACCTGCTTCCATCCTGGTACATCTCTCCTCATCCTGATTTTTTTTTAAGATGTTTTAATTTATTTGACAGAGAGAGAGAGACAGCGAGAGAGGGAACACAGGCAGGGGGAGTGGGAGAGTGAGAAGGAGGCTTCCCGCAGAGCGGGGAGCCTGATGCTCAGTTCCATCTCAGTACTCTGGGATCATGACCTGAACCCAAGGCAGACACTTAATGGCCAGTTGCCCCGCCCCAGCCTGATTTTTAAAGTAAAGTCCTATATTTAAAGTAGTATATATTTATTAGAAATTCTGTATGTCATATTAACTAGTACTTTTTAAAGGATTTTTAGTCTTCTGGTCATTAAACTACATAGGTTTTTTAATTGCCTCTTTCATGCTTGTACTTTTCCTACATGCCCTATTATTTTTAGTGTGTTACTTAACAGAACATGGGGCTTTTCAGGAATGTACATATCCTATGTAATAGACTCCAGTAAGCAGAATATTGGCTCCCCAAAGATAATCATGTCCTAATCCCTGGAATGTCTAAAAAATATTACTTACATGGCAAAGGAAAACTAAGATTACTAAGCAACTAATCCTGAGATGGATAAATTATTCTGAATGATCTAAGTGGGTTCAATGTAATTACTGAGTTCCTAAAAGCAGAAAAAGAAAAGAAAGTTCAGGGAAAAAAAAAAAAAGACTAGAGCCACTATTGCTGGTTTTCCAGATGGAGGAAGGGGGGGCCATGAGCCAAGAAATATACTCAGCACCTAGAAGGTGGAAAAGGCAAGAAAATGGATTCTCCCCTAGAACTTCTAGAAAGCAGTGAAGCCTACCAAAGTTTGATGTTAGCCTGGAAAGACCCATGTCAGACTTTTGACCTACAGAACTGTAAGATAATGGATTTGTATTATTTAAGCCACCCCTCTTATGGCAATTTACTATAGCAGCAAGAGAAAACAAAAACAAACACACATCTTTAAATTGTCGCTCTTATTTCTACTATTAATGTACCATGTCTAATATTGCACAATTGCATCGGAAAAAATTTAAGTCAGAAATGCTTTTATCAATTTAATAGGAGACAGGATATTTTAAAATCTTCTTTCTAGGTTTATTTTCATTCAGGGATTGCCAATAACAATTAGATCTAGATGGTCATTAATTCAATACCAGTACTCCTTTCGAGAAAGCAGGACAACTCTTGGTGAAATGATTGTATATCCATATTTATTCATACACACACACACACACACACACACACACACTTTGGAGATAAATCACGACCCTCCGCTACAAGGAAATAAGCAGCACGTGTATCATTTCAATAACACTATCATTATCAGCTCATACCCTGACATCTGCACAGCAGGCCCCACCTAATTTTTTACTTAAAGTTCCCTTCAGGTGTCACCTGATGTAGGAAAGTTCCTCTCTGTCCCTGTCTCCTTAAAACTGTCCGGTCATCTATTCTGTTTTCTCCAATGGCTGAGAAGGAATTAACTGCTGTTAATGGATCAATGCAAATTGATATATCAACCTTAAATTAAACAATTTAATTTTAACTAGAGCCTTTAGGGGATAGTCATTTAACCTCTGACTTTAATTCATATGACTTTCAGGAGATAATATTGAGCAGGTGGGATTTTTCATCCTTCAAATCACGTGCTCAACCTTAATTGTCAGGTTGGGTCCCATGCATCTAACAAACTCACTCTTTAACCCCAGCTAATTAGCAGTATTTTTTTTTTTCTGTCTCCAAAACATTATTAATGGGATGACTAATGAAAATTCATTGTTATTAAAAGGATACAAATCTGTTTTTTCTTGAATGATTTCACTGAAAGTCTTATGTATTGTATTTATATAAACATATATATCTTAATATTTTATTTATTTATTTAACAGAGAGAGAGCACAAGTAGGCAGAGAGGCAGGCAGAGAGAAAGAGAGGGAGAAGCAGGCTCCCCACTGAGCAAAGAGTCCTAGGACCCTGAGACCATGACCTGAGCTGAAGGCAGAGGCTTAACCCACTGAGCCACCCAGGCACCCCATTAAAAATATATTTATAATCTTCTCAGTTGTAGCTGTTTCACGATAGAAGACTAAGAGGATGGGTGATATTTCTATTTGATGGACTGTCCTATAAAGAAGACATTAGATTTACTTGCTTTATCACCCAAAGGTAGAGCATCAAAAGAGAAATTAGAAGAGAAACAAATTTGTGTTCAATATAATCGAAATCTGGAAACATACTGATGCTGAAAATGGCACTGGTTTCCTTCTGAGGTACAATGTTCCTGTAATTTGAAGTGTTTAATCAGATACTAATTAGATGGCAGTTAAACAGGAATAAATATTGTGACATTTATTCTGTTTTCAGTGGATTTTATGGATAGAGCTTATAGAGATCTATCCTGGGGCTGAAACTTCATCCAGACTTGGTCTCTTTCCAGCTTTTGGCTTTGCTTTCCAACGTGTTGGTTTTATTCAGGCAAATGTTCTCATTCTTGAGTTGGCAGGACAGATCCCAACAGTCTGAAGTGGATGTCTAACACTCTTCAGCCCCTCCAGCGAGACAGAACTTTGCTTCCCAGACTGCAGTTCTGAAACTGCTGAGAATTACTATGATTGACCAGTCCTCAGTCATATATCAAAGCAGGGGACTGGAAGTACGATCAGTCCCACTCAATTACAAGGACTGAGCATGGAGAGCAGGGGATTCTCTAAGAAAACCAGAGCATCATTAGCAGAGAGGAGAGTGGATATTGGGTAGCCCAAAACTACAGATATTGTTTATAGTGGGACTTTGATTTCTAAAATTTCTTTCAGCTCAAAGATTCTATGGTTTGTAAATTTCTTTCCTTCTCAAATGCAATTGACATAAAAAATTTTCTCTGAAGACTTCTAATTATTTTTAATTTTGAAAGAAAATTAATGCCCTTTTCCCAATAATACATTTTAACTAATAGGGGAAGATTTCTTTTTTTTTTTTTTAAGGTTTATTTATTTTGAGAGAGAGAGAGAAGTGCGTGAGCAGGGGTGGGGGCAGAGGGAGAGGGAGACAACCGCAATCAGCAGATTGCGCTGAGCTCAGAGCCCCACATGGAGCTCAATCTCATGACCCTGAGAACACAACCTGAGCCAAAACCAAGAGTCAAAAGGTCAACTGACTGAGCCATCCAGGTGCCCAATAAGGAAAGATTTCCTAAATAACATACTCAGTATTAGTTAGGATGAGAATTTAGATGCATTATCTTAAAAAAGGAGGTGCTCTAGAAACATTATTTATTACAGAATACTGTGTAATTATTGTGTAATATGTGATTATTGTGTAACAGACACAATATTGAATTATGTCTATTTGGCATCTGGTAGAAGTTATGCATGATATTTCTCTAATTTCTGTTTGTGTTTCATAGAAACCCATAAGTACTACAAAAAAGCAAATGATTATCTTTGGGGATTCTATTTGTCAAAATAAGATCCCCTTCCAACACCTACACAGAAGAACTTGGAAATCTTATCGTAGAGTTCAGTTGAGATGATGGGACACGGGTTATTTAACTACATTCAGAAGTGGCATTCAGGGGCTGCATGGGTCACTCAGTCGGTAAAACAACCAACTCTTAGTTTCGGCTTAGGTCATGATCTCAGGGTCCTGGGATCAAGCCCCACTTGGGGCTCTGTGCTCAGTGTAGAGTCTGCTCTAAATGTTCTCTCCCTCTCCCTCTGTCCCATCCCCTCCACAATTGTGCACTCTCTCTCTCTCTCTCATAAATCAATCTTAAAAAAAAATAAGTAAATAAAGGAAGTGGCATCCAGGAATTCTAGAAGTCACCAAACTTTTTAGGCTGACATCCCATAGCAGCAGCATAGCACAGGGATTAAAAGTACAGACCTGGGTGCCCCGCTGTCTTGGTTCAGATCCTAGCTCTAACACCTACCAGCTGGCTGACCTCCAGGCGAGGATAATAAAGGCTGCTGCTACCTAAAAGGACTATTAAGATTAAATGAGCTAATATTCATAAAGCATTTACAACAGTGTGTAGCACAGTAAGTGCGCAATGAAAGTAGTTCATTTTCTTTTTCCAACTCTGCTTTTGTAGTTTGTAAAGATACTGACAGCACTAACTTGACCAGTGGTGAGGTCAATCTTGCATCTTTGCTGCCTCTTTAACAAATGAGCACTTAACGTAAGAGGTGGCATGTTCGTAATAATCTGCCTCTCTCTGGGGGTTAATTGATATAATATGATATAACATGGTATAATTTATAAGGAAAATAATACAGAACTCTAGAGAGAGAGGTCTTTTATTGCTTGTACTTTACTGCTTCCTCAAATAGATCTGTTTTGAAGATTAGATTATTCACTGAGTACATTGTCGTCAATGCTCTGAAGTACGAAAGTAAAACAATTGGCCATATTCATCTTGCCTCTTTTTTGGTGACTGGTTTTATAAATAAGTATTCTGTCACCTAAGAATGGAAAACTCAACAAATTTAATACACAGCAAGAAAATGTATGTTTTTTTTTAAATTAGATGCCATTTTTAGATGAAGTCATTGCTACTTTAACCTACTTTTTTTTTTTAAGATTTTATTTATTTATTTGACAGACAGAGATCACAAGTAGGCAGAGAGGCAGGCAGAGAGAGAGAGGAGGAAGCAGGCTCCCCACTGAGCAGGAGCCCGATGTGGGACTCGATCCCAGGACCCTGGGATCATGACCTGAGCCAAAGGCAGAGGCTTAACCCACTGACCCACCCAGGCGCCCCCACTTTAACCTACTTTTAAAAATACTAGCTGAAGAAAATCTGGAAGTAAAAGAAAAAAATATTTATATTTGAAATGCAGTATTTTGGGGTGCTTGGGTGGCTCAGTCAATTAAGTGTCTGCCTTTGGCTCGGGTCAAGATCCTAGGGTCGGGCTCCCTGCTTCGCGGGGAGTCTGCTTCTCCTTCTCCCTCTGTCTGCTGTTCCCCTACTTGTGCTCTCTCTCTCTCTGTGTCAAATAAATAAAATCTTTAAAAAAATTCTGAAATGCAATAGTTTTATTTAATCTTGTAGAGATAAAACCAAGTGAGGAGTTATCAGTAGATATTTTTACAATTCTCCTGATTCTCATCAGTCTAATTGCATTGCAATCATTGGTCTAGTCTACATGGGCAATTTGGGAGTAAAGGTTGGCACAAAACTCTGAGAGGAGGGGCAGAACAGATGCCAGTACGGATTCATGAGATGAGCTGTAAAGTTAATTGCACTCACATTGTTTTATCAATGTTTATACCCAGAATTATTATACAGAATCCTGGCTATTTGTTATTCATGGAGGGTGTTACCTCGTGCCAACCTTAAAACAGAAGCCTTGCCCATTTAATTTTAGCAAATAAGCTAATAGACCAGCAAATGGGTTTTTTTGTTTGTTTTATTGCTTGCTTGATGTTGGTTAGTAAGGATTCTCTCTTGGATTTGATTGGTCTTGTTTAAAACATAGGGATAGCTGACCCAATCCTACTTTCAAGCAAGTCCAAAGAAAAATTTGGTTCCTGGGGGACCACAGAATATATCATGATAGAAAAGATAATATATAATCTACAATTATGTATTAAATTGTAATTGAAGTTAAGAAATACTTCAGACCTATATTTTATAAAATTTTTCTTCTTTTAAAATATTCTTATATTTAGTATAGACATTGGCCTTAAAAATTGCTTCTTTTTGAATATGCCTGCTAAAATACCCAGGCTACAAATGCTTGATTACTTTCAAAACTGACCTAAAATATACTTTGTTTTCTCCCATGTAAATAAATGACATGGCAAAAAAAAAAAGTCTGATGAAATGATACCAACACACACACACACACACACACACACTTACATAAAGAGTGCATACATGTTACAAACCCATTTGGTAATATAAAATGCTACTTCCCTACACTCAACTTTGCAACGAACTGTGTACATTATATGTTAGGGTTTGATACTTAAGTATTTGCAAATAAAAAAATCAATTTTTTGTTTTTAAAATTTACTTAATAATGTAATCTGAATGGTATAATAAAAAAGCCAGATTTTTAAAAAAGGTAGGTGAACATATTTATACATAAACAAGTAACAAGGAAATAAGAAACATGTAACTATAAGTCACATCTGAGTATCTCCTAACAATATGGTTTTACTATTTTACAAAATGTAAGTGACATTTATGGAAATTTCTAATAATGTTTTTATTCTGGCCAAGACTTTAGACACTGAGTTTCAGTCTAGGAGAAACATTTTATAACTGAATTATAATCCCCAAAAGATAGGAATTTAACTTGAAAACTGTAAAAAAAAACAACAACACCTCCTTAGTTATAGCATCACAAATAGGAACCTATAAAACTTGATGGCTGTATATGAATTAGAGTTGAGTGCACTATGTAATTATCTCAAACAGCCCTGCTGTTTCTTTAGCTTCTCTTAAGAGTAGGGCAACTGCTCAGAAAAACTAAGCACAGCTAAATACTCAAGAATTCAGATGTATAAAGCACTCCATTTCCTGCCTTGTGATCCAACCAATTTAGTATGTGTATTTTGGGCTGTCATTTCTTCTTTTGAAAAATGAACGTTTTTCTAAAATTATTTAACATCTTCAAACACAGTGTAAAATAAGCTAAAATCTGAGAGAAAGATGACAAGAACTTATCTCAGCCGACCACCAATATTCAGGAAACAAGGTCTTTAGGAGAAAAAAATTCAACTGACATTTTCATATTGCTGTTAGATGAAAGAAAAATGATTTAGGATGGAGTAAGACACAGTTTAGGAAAGAAAGACTACAGGATCACTTGCCTGCTTAGAAATCATTATTTCTTGTGTTATTTATATTTAAGTTCTCTCCGACTGCGTTGCAAGATGACATCTTTGTCAAACAAACCACTGAGGTACAGTTTCATTTATACAGTCAATTAACTACTGGTGATAATGGCCTTGGTGATACTGCTACGCACTGTCAATTTTTTCATCTGTTAATTGAGATAAATTCTACTAGTATTTTTGGGCCTTCATAATATTTTTGGGATAATTTTCATCTTTCTCTTAATTGTTTTTCTGAGATGTCTATATAGGGTTCTCTTTAAACCTACATATATATATATATATATATATATGAAGGAATATCCATATGAATTAAAAGATGTATACCTTCTAACAGAGATCTAATAGCAAAGAGAAAATATTGATTTGTTCTCAACTTTGCACTTAAAGACCCAAATATAACCTCCTTCACTTTTCCCCACCAATGTTTCGTATTTCAGGCTCACTGAGAAATCAGGAGCAGCAGTAATAAGAGACTAAGAAAATGAATTTAGTATTCTAAATGCAGATTTTTTTTTTTAGATTAATGGAACATACTATTCTATTTTTTATGGGCTGAAATTTCATTTCTAGAAAAATCTGTCAGACAATATCAATTTAATTTTATAAGTACATCTCTTTTATAATTCAGAAAGATCTCTTTCTTGTAACTTGAAACTAAATTACATCTTTCTGTACATTACTCTTCATATTGACAGGAGCAAGATTTTTTCTAAAGTTTGTACAGAAAATATGTTATACAGTAAATAGTGAAGTGACGCTCATCCAGGTCATTGTCCCAGAAAGTTATGCATGGAGAACATAAAGAAGTCTTCGGTAATGTTTACTCTGATCTATAAGCAACAATCTACCAATAGTCTATAAGATATGTGCCTAGAAATATTGTCCATTAGTAAATCGCTGGTGGCATAACAATCTTTTATATGGGTTCAACAATCTTTGCCACCTTTCAGTGACTGATATTAGCATTTAAACGAGAAAAGGCAATTGAAACAGAATTCCTGATTAGAGATCGACAAGTGTAACCTTATCCATCCTTACTTGCAACATGAAAAGAATGGAGGTAATCTCTAAAACCCTTTGCTGATTTTTAAAAACCTGTAATTCTTAAGATTCAAATTAAAACCACATTGAGATACCACCTCACACCAGTTAGAATGGCCAAAATTAGCAAGACAGGAAACAACGTGTGTTGGAGAGGATGTGGAGAGAGGGGAACCCTCTTACACTGTTGGTGGGAATGCAAGTTGGTGCAGCCACTTTGGAGAACAGTGTGGAGGTTCTTCAAGAAGTTAAAAATAGAGCTTCCCTATGACCCTGCAATTGCGCTACTGGGTATTTACCCCAAAGATACAGATGTGGTGAAAAGAAGGGCCATCTGTACCCCAATGTTTATAGCAGCAATGGCCACGGTCGCCAAACTGTGGAAAGAACCAAGATGCCCTTCCACGGACGAATGGATAAGGAAGATGTGGTCCATATA
>PISX010008170.1:0-83792 GCA_004024625.1 Mellivora capensis | reverse complement strand
TCAAATGTCCCAAGTGATATGATGACCATTTGGGGTTATCCAGCAAAGAAACACCTTCATATATGAGAACTTCCCATTTATGAGGCTTGGTGGATGCAGATTTTTTGACCCTTTATGTAAGTTGAAAAGGATCAGACTGTCCTTCTCCCTGTGAGAGTGGGAGTACATGATATAGGTCTGGCCAATGGAATTGGCTAAAAAGGCAAAAGGAACTTTGCTTTCAGAAAGAATGAAGCAAGGACACACAATCAGTTAGGAATTATTTGTAGAAGCAGGGGTGAGGTTGAACTTTCTAAATGCAATGTATATGTCAGAGGGGTGGACCCCACAGCAATTCTTCACCCGACAGTTTCTTGGGCAAAACCCTAACTATGTTCCCTAACTCCAGCTTTTCTGGCTCCTGCCAATGTTCTTAGTCTGGTTCTCCATCCTTATTGTTTTGAGTTACCCAATATCCTTCCAATTCACCCTTTTCTGAAACTAGCCAGAGTTGGTTTGTATTGTTTGCCACCACAAACTCTGACCATAAAGATGTCCTCCTCACCATGCAAAGGCCCGTTCTCAGTTACAGCCTCCCTTACCTCTTTGTAGCATTTGAAACTGAATCCTCTCCCTCCCGAAATTTCTCTTATGTTGTCTTTAGTTACCTTATACTCTCTGAAAGTCCTCCTATCTTTCTTACTATTCTTTCCCTATACTTTTTATGGATTATTTTTTTCTCTCATTGTCTCTCATTCTGTCTTGACTTTCATTCCTCTATTTAAGGTCTCTCCAATGATCTTACCCTCTCCTGTGACTTCAGCCAATCTTTAAACTTAGCCTATAGTTCATCTCCATCTTCATGTTCCATCAGTACCTCAAACTCAGCATCACAATCTGGCCCTACCTCTATTCTCTCAGTCACCTGGATGCGAAACCTCAAAAGTATTGTTAATTCTTCCTTCCCCTTTCTCCTCGACATTAATTTCCATGTTAAGTCTTTGCTTGTAGCCCAGTGAACTCACAGAAGAAGTGTTCTCCTTTAACGGTCTTGAAGCATTGTCCATAAAAAGGTTATGGTACTAAATGGTCTCTAAGATCTGTTTCGAATCTACCATTCCATGATTGTATACATGTCAATGCTACATGGATGCAGCCTCCGGCCATCATCCCCTCCTTCCCATGCCCATTGTCCCCAGTACCAAAAAGCTCTCCCTTCACAATCTGGAGAGCATAGAGTATTGGTTCAAAGCAGAAGTTCTGAAATCAAGCATATCATGTTCAAGCACTGGTTCTGCCTCCTCTACTTGTAAGCCATAACCTTGGGCAAGTTGCATAACTTGTCTGAGCGTCATTTCCCATTTCAAATGGGAATACCCGTAGTGTTTACCTAATAGGGTTATTATTGGCATTAAATGAAATAATGCCTCAAGTACTATGCCTCCAATCTAATAAATACTAGATAAGTGCTAGTTGTTATTATTTTTTTCCTTAGACTGTCAAAGTAACCTCCCAATTGTCCCGCCATCATTAATCCATCCTCCATTCCACTTCATTATACTTCACTAAACCTAGTTTAATAAAGTTGTATACTTTAATGTACTGGATAATAATTTTTAAAGTCCTCCAGAACACAGATTGTTGTTTTTATGCCCCCAAACAATTCCCAACAACTCCAAACAACTTTCCTTGACATAACCTTTCTTTTAAGTCACTCAGTCTCTCAGTGAAAAAAAAAAAAGAGAAGAGCATATTTTTGTGAGGAAACCATATCAAAGGAAGGTAGCCAGCAAGCCTGTAAGTGGGCTTTCCCTAATCAAATGGCAATACCTGGTCCAATTAACTCTGACCAGAGGTGGGATCATATGATCTACTGTCCAATCAGCTAGGGCCTTGGATGGGTCAGGTCTCCTTAGAAGGGTGGGTAGGCAGGAAGTACTTGACATCTCCAGTACAATAATATTCTTCTCTGCTCTATCCCATTACCACCTACAGAACGTATCCACACATCCAAGTCCAATTCAGTACTATCTCATTCATGAAGTTTCTGCTGATCCTCTCAACCAAATGTGACAAATGTGACATATGTCACATTTCAGTTCCCACATGCTTGCTTTGCCTCTTTCTATAGCAGTCATCATATCCTATCTCCTGTTTTAAGGTCCTTGTTTCTTATACTTGTATACACACATCTTTTTTAAATTTTTTTTAATTTTTTTATTAACATATAATGTATTATTAGCCCCAGGGGTACAGTTCTGTGAATATACACACATCTTCTAACAGCAACTATACTGTATGCTTCTCCAGTGCAACCTTATATTTTGGATTTGTTAAATATAATTGACCATCAATTTGCTTAGGGTCCTCAAGTATCGGGGAAGCACCTGCATGAAAACCACCTGTGGCACCTGTTACAGTACAGATTCCTTGACCCTGTCCCAGACCTAATGAATCAGAATGGGAAGGATAATCTGCATACCACCAAGTCTCCCAAGAGATTTCTACAGGCACAGTTACCTGAACTCTCCACTCCAGCCATTGTTTACCCTCATGAGCGTTGGCAGCTGTCCACACTGTAAACCATAGGAAGAACTATGACGAGCTTTGAGCAACACAAGATGGCTCTGATTCGTGGCCTCAGCCAGCATTTTCTCCTCTCTCCAGCCCTTGCCACTCATCTGGACTTTGCCGTGCCTGTGAAGTCCTGTCTTCACCACAGCTTTGTGAAGAAACTCTGATGGCTTTTCACATGACAAGAGCAGCTATCATTTCCCATGGCACTTTTGGAATTGTAGCCCAGGAGAAATGCCTAAGAATGATAATACATGGAGCTCTGCTCCCAGGTGCTGACCACAAGACAGAAAAACTTGGCCTTGCACTTCACCATCTTGTTGACCAAACACGAACTTTGCAGTGTTTCAGTGAGGTTGCAAGGACAGCAGGTGGCTAGAGTGTTTTGGGTGTGTACGGGTACGCTTCTCACAATATAGATGGGACTCCTCTGTGACCTCAGTTGGAGCTTGGGCGCTAGGGCCTGGATTCTGGAGCCCAGCTGTTCATCAGAGTCTCGTGGGCACCTTAAGAAAAAAAAAAATCCCCATGCCCGGGCTGCATCCCAGATCATTTAAATCAGAACCTCTTGGGGTGGGATCTGGCCTCAGGACATTTTAACATCTTCACAGCCAATGCTCAGGCAGTTAAAAAGCCTCTGGTCAACTGGAAGTTAAAGCACTAGTTGACGGATAGGACCGAACAACCGCCACTCACGGATCAGGCAAAGCCACAGTGGCAGACAGGGTCAAAAATGTGAAACTGAACCCTGGCAAAGTTCTGCCATGGCCAGATCTGAGTGAGCGGCTTTCTCAGCCCCATGTAAAACATTGCACCAACGTAATTCAAATTCTGTTAGACAACGGGATTTTTCAACGGGTGCTCTGAACAGCTCATCCTCAGTAAAATGGAAAAAGCCTTCTGTCACAGAGGGTACTGGCATTCCTGGAGCTGTCAGGGCTCTCCGCTCTGCCTGTGGGTTCACAGATGTGTGTGTGTGTGTGTGTGTGTGTGTGTGTGTGTTTTCATGTCCTTTCTTTCCGAAATGGTTTTTACTGAATTTGACGGCAAGGAAGAAGTGATGGAGTGCTGTCACACAGTGCTGTCTGTTTCTGTTTTGTTAAATAATCACTTGTCAGTGACATCATGTCAGTTACTAAGCACTTCTTTGCTAAGCGTGAGATGGATTGTACCTTGCTCAGTTCCAACAACTCCATGAGATAGGTGTTATTCCCAATATACAGACGAGGAAGTTGAAGAGCACAGAGATTAAACTTGCCAGACATCCGACTGAATCCAAAGCTATCCGACCTAAAAATCCAGGCTCTTAGCCACAGGGTACTGCTTCTTAGAGCATTTTGGTGGTCAGACGCGTGCCTCTTACCAAATGTCAATTATTAATAATTTTTACCTTAAGGAATACCTTAATAATCTTTTTACCTTAAGGAATACCAGAAATAACTTTACTGACCAGACCCATAATTACAGTTTATGGATCTTTACAGATGGGCCATGGTGGATGATGGATAAATCAATGTATGGATGGATAAATAAATTCATGGCAATCTATACTGTCTTTCTTTTAGATTAACTTCCTTGGAGAGGAGAAGGACTATATTTTTCTAACCATTAACTCTGTGCCTGGCATTGTGCCTGACACTTACCATGTAAGTACAGGGAAAAGTAGGTATAGGCCACAGAATCCAAAATTAATCTGTTGGTAGAATTTGAAAAAAATGAATCGTATTCTAATATCTTCCCATAGAATAAGAAGGCCTACATATTTTTTTAATTTTATTTTTTTTCAGTGTTCCAAAATTCATTGTTTATGTACCACACCCAGTGTTCCATTCAATACATGAAGAAGGCCTGTATCTTATCTAAATTCAGGAAAAAAGGGTACTGAAGAAGCAGCTGAAAATTGAAAAATGTTGGCAACTTCTCATTTTTTTTCTATAAAATAAACATCCATGCATTTGGAAAATATGATTTTTAAATATAATCAACTCTTTAACAACACAGGGGCTAAGACTCTGATCCCTGTACAGCAGAAAATGCACATATGGCTTTGGACTTCCCAAAACATAACTGTTAATAGCCTACTGATGATTGGAAGCCTTACCAATAACATAAACAGTCAATTAACACATATATTGTGTTATGTGCTATATTCTTACAAGTCAGCTAGAGGAAAGAAAATGTTATAAAGAAAATTATAAAGAAGAGAAAATACATTTACAGTACTGTGCATATATTTACTGAAAAATGTCTGCAAATGAGTGGACGCTGATGTTCAAGGGTCCCATGTTTTTCAAGGGTCAACTGCATCTTTTCCACTTTGATTATATTTCTCAGTGTTGGGTACATCAAGTTTCAGGGTTAACCCCATGAGAGCCCTCAGGAAACTACAAACAATCACGATGTTACTTCAACCATAGAAAGGCAAGTGGAACTCTCTTTCATGTACAAAGAGCTCATAGTGTGAGAAGCACCAGACCCCCCAGAATTGGGAAGTGGAAGTGTTCTCACTCTCCAGGGACACTTTCAGATGATTCCTGTTCACTTTACACTCTTCTCTTTGGTTCACACGGTACAGACTCCACCATGCCCTACCCACCTTGGAATAACAGTCTGCTGATCACTTCTGCTTCCTGCTCCCACTGACTAAAGGACCTTCCTCTCTACGTGGCTCCGGCCATTACTTTTGAAGATCTCATTATGCAAGGGCCTAACATCTCTACATCTCAGTTCCTTTAACTCCTGATTCCTGATGACCTCCGTTCCCCAGCCACCCCTGTTTACACCCTGTACTTTTTAAACATCAGGAATTTATCACCTCACAAATCACAACTTCAAACATCCCATTTCTCATCTGTGATCTCCCCTTTTCAGCTTTCTTCCTTGGCCTCACTGGGCTTTTAGATCCATGGATCCTTCTGCCTTGGTTCTTTTGTCCTCCCTTTCCCCATACCAGCTTAGATTCCTGGGCACATCCACTTAATTGTCCTGCTGCAAAAATGTTGGGCTTACCTGACCTCTTCTTCCACAGTATCCACTTATAGGACCCCAGCCCCGTATGAACTGGACCATCCACCTCCCCTGTGTCGATGCCTGAGCAGCTGATTGTTGTATAAAAGTCACAGAACCATGGGGCGCCTGGGTGGCTCAGTGGGTTAAAGCCTCTGCCTTCGGCTCAGGTCATGATCCCAGGGTCCTGGGATCGAGCCCGGCATTGGGCTCTCTGCTCAGCAAGGAGCCTGCTTCCTCCTCTCTCTCTCTCTCTGCCTGCCTCTCTGCCTACTTGTGATTTCTGTCTGTCAAATAAATAAGATCTTTAAAAAAAATTTTTTTTAAAAAGTCACAGAACCAACCTAGGTTAGTATCACAATAAAATCTCAATTACAGATTTCAGTGGGTGGTCTACATGACCCAGCAATCTTACTCTTGTTCTCTAGAAAGTTTGAGTTCCCATTCTTCCCAATGACTATTTCTCTGACTCCTTTTGCCCCTCACTCTCAGAAGACCACCTGTTGCAGACATTGTAGGTTTGTCCTTATTGATGAAATCCTGATTTTAGTTCAGCGACATGAAATCACATTTGAGCTAAGCCAGTGGTTTTTAACCTGTGTTATGTGAATCTTCAAAGGAACACAAAGACTTTCCAAGGAAATATGAGTAAGTTTTTCTGCACTGATCCACCTGAAAATGCCCTACTGGTCCTCTGTTCTCACCTCCCTCTGGCAATTATCCTTTTTTGGCTTTATAGAAGAAATTCATGCACTTCACCTTTTTAAAATCTTACTGTGGGGAATTGTACAGTGGTATAAGCTCTGATGCAGTAAATCAAGGGATATTTCAAAATATTATCAGAAGAGCTTTCTTTAATTAAGGCATCATAAACTCATGATAGGAATTCGTGCCTTTATAACATATTTCCATTAGAACTGAAGTATAGTTTTAGAAATGGGGCTTGGGGCCAATATCGGGATATTTCGAATTATGATATGGGGTGTGGCAGTGGAAGGGATGGCAACTTTCATTTAATCACTTAGAAGAAATGTTGATGGTGGTGTATCTTGTTTTATCCTTGGCAAGATTCCAGGACTTCTCTCTCATCTTGGAATTCATGTATTCAAGATGGTAAAAAGCATGCTGGCTAGAACCAATCTGCATGAAATCTAGTCTCTGAATCTTCACCGTGCACAAGAGTGAAAAAGCATCAGGTGAATACTTTTCTTTTAGCTGTGTCTCTGATTGTGTCTCAGTTACGTATTTTGCTGGATTTCAAGGAGGAAGAGGTGAAAAGTTCAATGCTGACTTCCCATAGGTAAACAATACAGCTTAGAGTAAAAAAAACATGAATCAAAGTTAATGTTTTATTTATTTGTTCAGACTAGGAGGCTGACATTTTCACTACTATTTACCAAAAGATTCTTGAATATTGTAAATCCACATTTGTTTTTCCTTAAGTGAACATCTTCAGCTGGCTGTCAGCATCAAACATTCCCTTGTTAGTTTATTTATACCTACCATCCTTGCACATGGTTTGGACTCTCCCAACAGAAATATGCAGTGGATTCTACTATGCACTTAACAACTCCTGCTACAACATTGTACAACCCCAGGGAGCACCATTTCCAGGAGGTCCCACTAAGAACAGTCCTTGATCCTTTGTGAGCCTGAATTGATAAGGACCCATTATCTTCTACCCCTCTTTCTCTCTTACTATCTGTAACTTTGCACAGAGTGGATTTAGCTGTACTATGAAAAGTAGAATTTTATATTCATGGACAAGTTTAAGACAACAAGTTCACTAAATGAAAACTAGAATATAAAGCTATCTTCAAATTCCAACTGCTTGGTCCCAGGCTCTATGTTAAGGGAGAAAACTAAACCTTTATTTGTTTAAGCAGCTTTTGGTTGGGTATTCTGTTACTTGCAGCCGAAGCGTCCCAAACTAAATCACCTTCTTAATTCATTTATCACAGAGAATATTGCATTCATCAGACCATGCCTCCCAACCACCAATCCTACAGAATGTCCCAGACCCCCACACACTCTTTCTCTCCTTTTTCTACAGTAGAAGAGACATCTTTCGTCTAACTGAAAGTCATTCAGCCACATCTGGTTTACCTTCCAACTCAGGCTCTTGCTCTAGTAGTCAGCCTCTCTGTTTTGCATCTTTGCCCTCTTATTCTCCACCCAAACTTTCCAAACAATATTCAAAGCCTCTTATATAGTCTACCCACAAACAAACAACAAACAAAAACCACTCCATTGTTGATACATTTTCCTCTGTGCGTATTCTGATTGTTCTTCTCTCATTTCCACCCAAGTCTCACAAGCCTTATCCTTACTCACCATCTCTGTGTCCTTTCCTTCTATGCCACCAATCTATAAAAAGGGCTCTTACTAAGGCACTTGTGACAGTTACGTAACTAAACCCAACAGACACTTCTCAGTCTTATCATACTGAACTTCTTAGCAGCTGTTGACATATTGACTATTACCAATTCTTAAACCATTCTCACTTGTTTCCTATGAGACTGCACACTCCTGGCTCACTTAGAGCCCCTGTGGCCATAGTATCTCAGACTCCTGTTCTGATTCCTCCTTCTCAAGCCGCTTCTAAATGTTGCCTCTCTTCCTGGCCCTCTCCTGGTCTTTGTCTTCTTCATTTGCTGTTTTGTCATTCCAGAATGATCACATCTGTGTAGGCAGCTGACTCTCAAATGTGTATCTTCAGTCTAATCCTTTTGGGAGATCCACCTTCGCATAGGTGATTGCTAACTTGACTCTCTATTTGGATGGGTCATAGGCACCTCAGACTGAAGATTTATAAAACCGAACTCTTCATCTTTGCCCACTCGGATGTGCTTCCTGCTTTGGTCTTCTACATCAGTGAATGACATCTTCATTTTCCCAGGTGGTCTTGCTAGAATACTGGGGGCATCACCCTTGACATAGCGCCCTGTTTTTAAATTTTTTTATTTATTTTATTTAAATTCAAATTTGTTAACATACAATGTATTACTAGTTTCAGGGGTAGAGTTCAGTGATTATCAATTGCATATAACACCTGGTGCTCATTACATCATGTGCTCTCCTTAATGCCTATCATTCAGTTGCCCCATCCCCCCATCCACCCAGTAGTGCAATTGTGTTTTTCCATTTCTCTGTGCTTGACATAGCCCTTACCTTCCATCTCACCTCCCTTCTTCAACCCCAACTTCAAATCCAAATAAGACATCACCAAGTCCTATAAATTTTACCTCTAAAATATAACCTGTATCAATCCACTTCTAGCTGTTTCCACCCAAGCAACAATCCAAACTACCACAGACTTACACCATAGCTTCTTTAACTGATTTTCCTCCATACTTTCTCTAATCCATTTTTCACAAAAGAGTCAGGCAATGATCGAAAAGATAAAGCTGATCATGCCATTTCCCAGCTTAAAATAGCCCTTCAATGGCTACCCATGGCACTTGGATGGAACTCTGCTATCTTTGTTTTTTTCCTTCATTTTTTAGTCAAGTATAATTAATATACAGGGTTATATTAAACTCAGGTGTACAATAAGTCTCAGGTATTCAACAATCCTTTATGTTACTCAGTGCTCATCATTATAAGTATATTCTTTTTTTAAAATAGAGTTGGCATACAATGTTACTTAGTTTGGGGTGCACAACTTAGTGATTTGACAAGTTTATACACGATGCTCTTTCACCACAAGTGTAGTTCCCATCTGTCCCATTACATTGCTGTTACAGTGTCACTGACGGCATACCTTATGTTGTGCCTTTTATTCCTGTGACTTATTCATTCCATAACTGGAAGCCTGTATTTCCCTTTCCCTTTCACCCATTTTGCCCAACTTCCCACCCCCTTTTCCTCTGGCAACCATCGATTTGTTCACTAAAAAAGTCTGCTATGTTTGACTTTCAAGTATTGCATAATTTATCTCCCTCTTACCAGCCCAATCTCATCACGTGTCTCTCCTATTGGCTCACTCTGACCCAACCACATTAGCCTCCTTCAGTTCCTTGAGAATGCCAAGTTCTTTGCTTATTTAAGGCCTGCTCAGTGCATAATGCTATTTTCCAGGCTTTGCCTTCTAGTCTAAATTTAAATGTCATTTCCTCAAAAAAGTCCTTTCCTAACACCCCAATCCAAGTTTTACCCCTGTCGTTATTCTATACACAATGTTTATCATTGGCTGGATGCAATTTTCCTACTTTTTTCCCTATTTCCAGCTGTGCTCCTACAAACATTTCTATATATATGTGCAAGAGCTTTCCTAAAGCAGTGTTTATCAAACTGGGGATTCCCAATCCTTTTTTTAAAAAAAGATTTAATGTATTTATTTGACAGACAGAGATCACAAGTAGGCAGAGAGGTGGGGGGTAGGGGGGGATCAGGCTGCCTGATGAGCAGAGAGCCTGATGCGGGGCTCGATCCCAGGACCCTGAGATCATGACCTGAGCTGAAGGCAGAGGCTTAACCCACTGAGCCACCCAGGCGCCCCCCCCCCCTTTTCTTTTAGAGAAGAAAGAAAAATAAATAGATTAGAATAGAATAAAAATACTAAAGTGCATTGCACATAACAAGTGTAAGCTTAGTTTTTGAAACTTTTATTTCAGTTGTGTATATGTGTTAGAGGCCAAGGTAAAATAGATTCATTACTGCAAGTCAAAGTAAAAATACTGGTGGAATGAGAGACTATGGACTCTGAAAAATAACCTGAGGGTTTTGAAGGGGTGGGGGGTGGGAGGTTGGGGGAGCCTGGTGGTGGGTATTGTGGAGGGCACACATTGCATGGAGCACTGGGTGTGGTGTAAAACTATGAATTCTGTTACGCTGAAAAGAAATTTTAAAAAAATTAAAAAAAAAATATGGGTGGAAAGCCACTATACCTGGGTATATTTTAGGAATGTATATCTCAAGTCATTGTGTCCAATTATAATTTTAAACACAAACATAGGAAATCAGAAACTCCAGTGGGGGGAAATTATATATATATATATGTATATATGTATACATATATATATTCTTAGAATAAAATATCTTACAGATCGTATATAAGAGGTAAGTTATTTATGTAGAAATCAGGTTGTTTAAGCACCCAGAACGGTGACAGAAACCAGGAGGTCTGAAGTTTTAGCATGTATTCTCTTTCCATAACTTTCCACATCACCAATTTACATTATGGCTAGAAATTAATCCTTCATGTTTATTTAAACACTAAAAGTGCAGAACACATTTATTTTATTGTGTAAAGCTTGACTGGAAAAAGCCTGGCTGCTTAGGGCAGTAATCCCCAATCCATGGACAAAATGCCATGTCCATGTGCTGTTTTCTATTCTCAGTTCCACTCGGTGCACCGCTGCCCTTTCACCCACCTTTACTGCACAGCAGAGACCTGTCCCTGTGCCAGCCCCAAACCAGAGCAGACAGCCGCCTCGGCCAAGGCCTTGAAGGGAACCGAAGGACTATCCACCCTGAAATACCCACCCAGGGCCTGATTTCCCATTATTTGGCGTCTGCTAGAAAACTCTTGTGAAAATCCAAAGGCTTTACATAAGAAGAAGTCACATTTTTAAACCATTCGTTTTAAAACCAGGATCGGGACCTTGAATGAATGGGATGGGGATTAAGTTAGCTCCTCCAGCGGGCGGAAGTTGGAAATAGAAATGGGACCTTAGAGAGGACGCAGTCTGAGTCCCCCAGCGAGATGTGGGAAAGAAGGCCTGGAGACAATCTTTCTACCCAGCAGTTTAGCTGTGCCCATACATACTCTCCCTGTTGCTGTGGGGACCTGTTGGAAGCACAAGGACTCAGAGCCACATGTCAGCTCGGTTCTATACAACCTCATTCACACGCCGCATGCCCTGTGAGGCACCAGGCATGGCCCCACACTCACCCTCAAACACGGTCTCCCACAGGTCAATGTTTGGAATATAGAAACCAAGCAAGTTTTGGATACCCGTCTGGCTCATGTGTCCCCCATTTATTTCTATTGTAATTATCTTTAGGACTGGCCTGACCCTTCCTCTAACAAGCTTTGTTTTTTCAATCACCTCCAAATAGATATTCTATTTGAGTGAAACCAGTACTGCTCTGTAGCCCAAGCCAGTGGTGAAAAGAGGAATGCTAGATTTCAAAAGCAATCAAAGAAAACAGAACCAGACAGAGAGCAGGTCTGTTTCTTAGGACATATCAACCTTATACCACATTGCCGGGGTCACTTTTTATTGAAGGTGACAAACAGATAAAATCCCTCCCTGGCTGATGTAAGTAAGAAGTCTTTCAGTAAGAACAGCAGTAAGAAGAACTCGGGTCCAAGCTGGGATTGCTGGGCCAAGATTCCGTTGTGAGGGGCGGGGGGAGTTGTGAACAGTCCCCATGCCTCAGATATATGGGACTTAACTTGGTTTTGCTCCCAGGAGTCCATGGGCTCTGAGTTTGGGGGCGGGCTATGGGGAGACAGAGATCCTCTGCATCAGAGCCCATAACTTCTTCTACTTCTTCATCACTCCCTCAATCATTCATTCACGCATTTGGGGCTGATCAAACTCACTCACAATGAGGTATCAGTGACAAATATGGCTCCCTGTTTGGTTTTAACCTTCCTCCTACTAGAAATTCATAATTCACTTTAGTATATTGAGGTATTGAGAAGTCCTGCTGAGAAGGAACCTGTCCAACTTTGTTTGATCCAAAGTGTCCCAACTTATCTGACCATGGACTTCTTTGTGTCCGCAGAACAACTTAACATTTTAGGGGGCACTAGCACTGTGAGAAACATGTTCCCTTAAGTTAAAAGAATGCATCTCTCATTCATTCATTCTTTCAACAAATAGTCACCGAGGCAACAGCGTATGCCAGGCTCCAGTGAGTAAAACAGGCACCTTCAAGAAACTTCTATTCTTTAAACAGTGTTTATCTTCCCCCACGTTAATAAAATAATCACATCAGTGAGGACATGACCGGGACATCTGAAGACATCTGAAGGTAACTAACCAGATGGGAAGGAGGTACAAGGGGAACAATGTTCTAGGGAGAGGGAACACGGCGACAGGTGTCTGGCATTAGGAGAAAGCGTGTACTCTTCAAGAAGCAAAGCAAGGGGATGCCTGGGTGGCTCAGTAGATTAAGCATCTGCCTTCCGCTCAGGTCATGATCCCAGGATCCTGGGATGGAGCCCCGCATCGGACTCCCTGCTCAGTGGAAAGTCTGCTTCTCCCTGTCCTTCTCCCTCTGCCTGCCACTCCCTTTGTTTGTGTTCTCTCTCTCTCTGTGTCAAATAAATAAATAAAATCTTAAAAAAAAAAAAAAAGCAGCAGAGCAAGAACTTTCTTCCTGTTGAGTTGGGTAGAGGCTGCTCATATCAGGAAGCCGATTGGGAAAACATTTGTTTTGGCCCCAGGGTCCTTCTCAGCACCACTAAAATCACACCACCTCTGCGCTGCTCAGCTCTCACCAGGGCCGGGGCAGAGGCTGTATTAGGCCCCTGAGCAGCAGCCATTAATGCCTTGTTTTCCAAAGGAGGAAACAAAGGTCAGAGAAGCATGTGACCCTCCCAAGAATATACAGCTGCTTGGGTCACAGTCAGAATTTAAACTTAAGTCTGCCTGAGTCCAAAGCCATGTCCTAAACTGATACCCCCCTGAGGACAGCCGCCTGCTCTAATGGCCTGTGCCATCGTGCATTGCTTCTCCAGAGCCCCTGCTTCCTAAAGACTTCTGTGCCCCGGGGAGGGCCCGGCCAGAGAATGTGACACACACAAGTCACAATCAGTGTTAGAAACCATGGGAGTGGGACACCAAAGGACACCTTTCAGTACTTAAAGTCCATTTAGCACCAAAAGTGGACTTTTCCCCTTCAAGTTTTCAGGTAGGCTGTACTCCCATAGGCAGAAGGGAAGACGAGGGTGCCCTTTGGAAGTCTTGATTTTCCTTGGTTCTGAGATCTGAAAGGTGGCAATGGCCCTTAAATGCCCCCAGAGACAGAAGCTTGTGGCATCCCGTGGACCTCCATGCCAGGTCTGCAGGCCCCAGGTCCCATCAGGGACACTCCAGGGCACTCAGAGAGAAGAGAGGGGTTGGTGATGTGAATATGGCCTGAGGAGATTCATAGCTGCCAAAACGTGTTTGAGGCCGGAGGGTGAGGAGGCGAGGAGTTCCTCCTAAGGCTTTTTAGAAGATCTAAGGCTTCATCTGAAGAGTAAACCCATGTCCTCAAAAAGCCCTAGGTCTTTTCTACTTCCTCTTTGGACTTTCTTAAATATACAGTGGAAGACAGGTTCAGAACCCCATGCTTCTGACACCCTCTAGATCATACAATCATGTGCATGTGCACACACACACACGTGCTTGCATGTGCCCACACTATACTTTCCACCTGAGCACGTTGTCTCTGTACCGACTATAACCGTAACAGCCCGTTGAATTCCAGGAATCCTAGAGCCTCTTAGATCTAATAATGGTTCCAGTTGGAGATACCCCAATGAAATGTCATCTTGTGGTGTTCCCTTGGGCTAACCACATAAATACCCACTAGCCTACGTAGGAAGATAGTGGGAGACTCCAAAGGTGCAACTGATTCCTATAGATCCCATCTGCCCACAGAGCGACCTCTTTGTAGGGCACAGGCTTTCACAACAAATAGATCTGAATTTGACTCATGGTCTTGCTATGGGATCCTGGGTAAGACATTCAGTCTCAGTTTCTGCGTCTGTGAAATGAATCTAATACATTCCTGCTGGGCTTGTTGTAATGATTAAATGAGCACATATAAATCAGCTCACAATGTCCTGGATACATGGTAAGTCCTTAATAAATGGTGGTAATTATGTCCTCAGTGACTACTGAGCAGAAGGGATCAGATGGGTAAGCAGAAGGGATTGGAAAAGAAAACCTGCAACAGTGTAATCTCTGGCTGTGGTGAGCCCACCCCTGCCCACTCTAATCTCCAATTCGATCTCAGCGTTCCCAAATGGACTGACAGGTGGCCTAGGTTCTCAGCCACCTGCCTTAACAGGGCGTGTCTTCAGAATTGAGGCCACATGGGGTAATAGATCAGGAATTATCTTCACAGTAGTTCTGCCTTCACCTTCTCTTTTGACTATTTGATCTTAAAAATAATTTACACACCCTGCATTTCATTTTTCTCATTTGCAAAATGAGAATAATGATGACACTTCTCCCATAGGACATTTGTACAGATTAATGAGATAATGTAGAAAGGTAATTTAGAGTATAATTATGTTTTATGATGGAGACAGAGAAGTAATTTTTAATAAATTTGGCTTCTGCTGGAAAACTTCCAGTAACAATGAGTTCACAGAAAGGATCATATTATTGATCAGTTATAACTGTTTGAAGTTTCCCCTTTACATTAAAGTGGATGCTTGGTCTTCATCTCAAGCCTGACACATGGATTTTGTAGCACATGTCTCAGACTAAATCAGAATCTCTAAGGATAGGAACTGGGCTTATCTCCTTAAAACCCCCACGGGTGACTGAGGGACAGCCAAGCCTGCCCACCACTAACTCAGGGATCAAGAATGACGTAGAGTTGTGGCAGAATTCTCTGGGGCTAATGATATGATCAAGGTTTACAGATGGCAAGGACAGAAACCTACCCAGTCTAATTCAAACTCTACCCTTGGATAGGAGTTCATCTGAAATTGGGAAAGATATAGTAGAAAAGTCTCCAACTGACGTAGACCTTCTAGATCTATCCAATTTAACATCCAAATGGCCATATCTCAATGTATTCCTCTAATTGTCTCCCCCAGTTATCTCTGTTAGTGTCTTGGTGGGGAGCTAGGAAAACGGTCCCAGCAAGGTTGGCTGAAGGGTGGGAGAGACTGAACACTGTCAGGCTCAGGGCTGTGAAACAATGTACTTGGCACAAGGTGCAAGGTGAGGGAGGAAACTTTTCTACCATATCCCACTTAACTGGTGCCTATAAGTACTTCAACTAAAATGGGCACATTCTAAAGCAATAAGAAACTTTAGCCATTATTAGTTTGTAAGAGATTCATCTCATTGGCCAAGAAAATGTCTCACCATATAATGTCTTTTGTGTGGTAAGTTATTTAAAGTATAGAATCCAAGAAATCCAAGCAATACAATGATAAAGAAAACATTCTGACTTTTAGTATATCATTTCCTCCATGTTCTTCATCTTGGAGCATATTTATATATTACATTGTATATACATATATACATTACATTGTATATATTACATTGCCATTTCATATAAAACTTTTGTTATTCCTCCAAGCCGATTAGGAACCTCCTCAGGGAAGGAATTCTGTCCTATGCAACCTAATGTGGAATTCTGGGTGTTTGATAAGTGCTCATCAAATACTTCATGAAACACTGAATATTGTGGGACATTGGACTTTATGCTGCTAACCCTACGTCCAAGATAGGTCTGGCTTGCTTGGAAATCACCACCCCAACACCTTATGTCAGACTGTGACAAAACATCCCTGGGAAGCCCCCCAGAAGTTTATCTGGCTGCTTCTATTGCTGCCATCACTTCAGTGACATGAGGGTTTCCAGAGACCAGTCCCATGGCATTCATTTTCTCTTCCCCTTTTCTCACAGTGCAACATGCACACTGTTGGCTGAAGGATTCTTACTTATTGCAAAGAACAGGTTAAGTTCCAGGTAGACATTGTCTTCTCTACTCATTGCACTGGGCACTGATTTGGGGCGATGAGTAGTCTCCTCACTGCTACCATGGGTGGGATCCTTCTTACCTCAAACCTTTGACTCCCAGCCTGTCCTGATAATTTCTCTTGCTTGTGCCATTTGGTTCTGAGATCCCTCGATTTCTGAAGCCATAAAGTAACTTCCGCCCAGGACTTGAATTTCTCTCCTTCTAACCACTAGAGCCCACCACCAACCAATCTCCTGCAATGTTATCATGGTGTAAGGCTTGACATGAAGGCTCAATATTATTTGCTGTTTTGACACCTTATAAAATCCAGAGGTCTTCCAGTGGCCTAACTGCAATTTCCCCTCCCTGCACTCTTCATGCGGATAAGGTCTCTTACCCAAACAACCCTCCTTATCATGGGGACCGGGCACGTCACTTGCTTATCCCTGAGTAGCAGGTTGCGGTTCCCTGCCAGCCCACAGAATTATTCAAGGATTATTTTATTTATTTATTTATTTATTTATTTATTTATTTATGTATTTATTTGAGAGAGGCCGGGGAGGGCGAGGGATGAGATGGGAGAGGGCCAGAGGGAGAAGCAGGCTCCCTGCTGAACAGGGAGCCCGATGTGAGGACTTGATTCCAGGATCCTGGGTTCATGACAGCCTAAGGCAGACATTAACTGACTGAGCTACCCAGGCACCCCCAGAGTTATTCAGACAAACCAATCACATTCTCCCTTGGGAGTCAGGTGGCACTTCAGCCTCTTGATACTACAAAGCCTGCCTCTCACAGCCCCTACTTGTTCGCTCTGACCCTAAGTGCCACCCCTGTGTGACCTGGTGTGGCTTGGAATGTCCTCTTCCAAGCTAAGGAGGTGTGACCAATAAACTTGAATTTACCGGTTCCGTGTCAGGTATCACAGCCATCCCCATAATCCCAGGGCGGGAACCTTCCCCTTACTGATGGGGTGAAGCAGCAGTGATGGAAACAGCCACTCCCACACCATTCCTGACATGAATCCCATGGTTATTAGTTCCCAGGCCTGTTTCTTAACACTGCCCAGATGCACCTGTTCCCCGCAGATCTTTGACTTGTTCTGCTGCCCTTCTGGAGGGCCACATGCTGCATGTCCTCAGACTCGCCCACCTTTGGCTCTTCCCACTTAGCAAGTTACCAGCTCTTACGATACCAACTACAACATGGAAGGGATTCAGAAGCAACTTCTTCCAGTCAATACAAAGTCAGAACGGAATATTTCACTGTCCTTCTCTGACCACACTAGCATCCACCACTCTTCTTCAGTATTTTCCTACACCCATCCCACCACTCGGAGTTGTTGGTTTTTTTTTTTTTAATTCCACTACTCTGAATAAGAAGCCACTTCATTTTTTCACTTTCTTACAACATCAAAGTGAGGTCATAACAGAATGCACTATTAACTAGCCAATCTACTTCTTTTTTTTTAAATATTTTATTTATTTGACAGAGAGAGATCACAAGTAGGCAGAGAGGCAGGCAGAGAGAGAGGAGGAAGCAGGCTCCCCGCTGAGCAGAGAGCCTGATGCGGGGCTTGATCCCAGGACCCTGAGATCATGACCTGAGCTGAAGGCTTAACCCACTGAGCCACCCAGGCACCCCGTAGCCAATCTACTTCTAATCCACAATTTCTGCAATAGGCTTTCACACAACCTCAGGAGTGCTGAAAGGAAAAGAACACCCCTCCTGTGTTGTATTTACTTAATTTTGGTGGATTCTCCCATGTTTTAGGATGTAGATCTTCCCTCAACTTTATGACAGTTTGACCCTGAGGATTTGGAAATTAGATTTATTTGGATTAGCCAGAAAATATAGGTGAATATTTATCTAACTCCTGATTGGGGAAGGGCCTAATTTTAAAAGTAAAGTAACAAACCCTAATGGTAAAAGGTAATAGATTTAATTTTAAGTCTAAAATTACAAATACCACCTCCAAAAATAAACTTTAAAAAATTACAAATACCTAAATGAAGTTAAAGTTCAAATTGGGAAAAAGATAAAACATATTTGGCTGTCAAAGTGTTCATAGTTTATTAAAAGTAGTACTTACAAAAAGGCAGATATATGCCCCGATAGAAATATTCCTACAGAAAAGGCATCAAAAGATGTGATTAAGGAGTTAACAAGAGAAAAATCATAAACTACCAATAGTTCTATCCAAAAGATCCATCTTGGGGCGCCTGAGTGACTCAGTTGTTAAGCCTCTGCCTTCTGCTCTGGTCATGATCCTGGGGTCCTGGGATCAAGCCCCACGTCGGGCTCCCTGCTCATCGGGAAGCCTGCTTCTCCCTCTTCCACACCCCCTGCTTGCGTTCCCTCTCTTGCTCTGTCTCTCTCTGTCAAATAAATAAATAAAATCTTTAAAAAAAAATCCATCCTCTCTAGCAAACAAGTAAGTGAAAATTAAAGTAAGACTAAGAGACTAATTTTTGCCTACAGACCGGCAGTGAGAAGACTCTCCCACCTTGTGAGTCTTGGCATCTCTTCCTGTAGGAGGTGCAAACACCCAGCATTCTCATTCTCAGCCTCTAGGTTTGAGCTCTCATATGTAGTGACCCAAGATTGTGTGTCGATTGTTTGTCATGCCTAGAAGCTGGAAGTGAGCAGAACTTTCTGGCTGCCACAGCAACATCTAGTGTCCAAGAGCCATCGGGTAGTGGTGCCAGCCTGGTGTCTGATGTCCAGGCCCTGTGCCGGCAGCGACAGCAGGTGCGGGCTCCCGTTCTACCTCAGTGGTAGGAGTAGAGGAGTCCTTGCTGCACTGGGTCATCGGTTAGACACTGGCTGGGGGTCTGGCTGCCTAGCCTTCCTCCATTCCTGCCCATTACCTAAGCCTGAGGTTCTAGCTTTCCTGACACATCTGTGGGCTGCCCAACACCTTGCAATAAATTCCTGCAGTCATTTCTGTTGTTTGACTGGTAGAGTAATACATACAGAAAGCTCTCCAACCTAGTAATTTCACTTTCTGGACATATCTCAAGTAAATCATTAGATGTGCACATTTAAGTACAAGGATATCCCCCATGCCTTGCTTAGAATAGCAAAAACATGGAAACAATCTGAATACAATCTCTCTACAATAGGGAATTGGTTAAATGGATTATAATACATCTATAGCATGGACTATTATATAGTAATTAAAAATCATGTGTTCTTAAAGAACACTAAAAGATACTAAGTTTACTTTTTTAAAGATTTTATTTATTTATTTGACAGAGAGAGAGAGAGCACAAACAGGGGGAGTAGCAGGCAGAGGGAGAAGGAGAAGCAGGTTCCCCGTTGAGCAGGGAGCCCGATGTAGGGCTCGATCCCAAGACCCTGAGATCATGACCTGAGCCTAAGGCAGAGGCTTAACCAACTGAGCCACCCAGGTGCCTCTTCAGTACTAATTTAAAAAGCAAAATGTTCAATAAAAGTCAACTTTTTCCACAAATAACCAAAATGTTAATGGGTTTCTTTCTCTTGGATATGAGATTATTGGTAAATTTTTGTTTCTTTGTATTTATTGGGTAACTTTTTTTTAGAGGGGAAGGGGCAAAAGGAGAGGGAGAAAAAATCTTAAGCAAACTCCAGGCTCTTTGCAGGGCTCCACAGGAGACTCAATCTCACAACCCTGAGTTCATGACCTGAGACAAAGTTGAGTCAGAGGCTTCACTGACTGAGCCATCCAGGCTCCTCTTTATTAGGTAACTTCTAACCTTCTTAATGAACATGGTCCTGGGATCGAGTCCCACATCGGGCTCCCTGCTTCTTGGGGAGCCTGCTTCTTCCTCTGCCTCTGCCTCTGCCTGCTTCTCTCTCTCTGTCTCTCCTGAATAAATAAATAAAATCTTTACCAAAAAAAAAAAAGAGAGTTCTTATGCCCCATTTTCTGTATGCTTTAGACGGAATGCGTGTATCCTATCCCCCCATTCATATATTGAAATCCTAAGCCCCAAAGTGATGGTCTCAGGAGGTGATTAGATCATGAGAATGGAGCCTTTATGAATGGGATTGTTGCCTTTATAAAAGGGACCCTGGAGAGCTCCCTCATCCTTTCCATCATATGAGGAAACAGTGAGAAGGTAGCCATTCTATGAATCAGGTAGTAGGCCTCATCAGACTCCTAATCTGTCAGCACCTCGATCTTGAACTTCCCGGCTTCCAGAACTGTGAGCAATAAATGTCTGTTATAAGCCACCTGGTCTATTGTACTTTGTTATAACAGCCTGAACTGAGACACTATATATTTTTTTCTTAGCTACCCAAAGAACTGTCTCAAAAAAACAATAGCTTTGGGGCACCTGGGTGGCTCAGTGGGTGAAAGCCTCTGCTTTCAGCTCAGGTCATGAACCCAGGGTCCTGGGATCGAGCCCCACATCGGGCTCTCTGCTCTGCAGAGAGCCTGCTTCCTCCTCTCTCTCCCTGCCTGCCTCTCTTGCCTACTTGTAATCTCTGTCTGTCAAGTAAATAAATAAAATCTTAAAAAAAAAAAAAACCAATAGCTTTAATTTTGGAAACTTGTTTAAAAAACACACACATACAAGATTTATTTATTTATTGAGAGAAAAAATGTGCACACGCACATACATGGGGGAAGGGGCAGAGAGAAGCTTAACTAGAATCCCCACTGAACATGGAGCCAGACACAGGGCTCGATCTCACACCCCTGAGATCAGGACCTGAGCTGAAACTAAGAGTTGGACGCTTAACTGCGCCACCCACGTGCCTCAGGAAACTTGGTTTAAAAAAAAAAATAGCCTGGAATTCATTGTCTATTCAAGGCAGGAGGTCTAAATTAAGTGAAGGATTCGATGATAGGTGTATGGACTGATAGAGAGGCCCGCATAGGGAGGTTGGAGGGTCATAAGAACAATACAAAGCCTGAAAACCGAGGGAACAGAAACATATTTTCATTCTCCGCTGAGAACATGTTAATTGTCTTTGCCTTATGCTGATGCTGCTCTTAATAACACTTATCACAAAGGCAGGATGCTTTACAGTCTATGAAGTACTTGTGCTTCCCCATATATTATTATTAGGCTCATTTTACTGGAGAGAAAATTAAGCCCTAGAGAAGTTCAATGATTTATTAAATGTCTCATGCTATTTTGTGGCAGAACTGGGTCTACAAACCAGGTCTTTTGCTCTTGTGACTGTTCCTGGAGGTGGCACAGTAAAGTGATTGAAAGCTTGGGCTTTGGAGCCAGAGAAACCTGGGCAGGCGCCCAGCTCTGCCCCTGGCTGCGCGAACCCAGAGCAACTGCCTCGTCCTCCTGAGTCTTGTATTCCTCGTCTCAGAGCAAGAGCGAAAAACACCTACTTGGGCCAGTCTCTGTGAGAATAAAAAAGGTGGCTCTGATTATCCCACCATCTCCTTGACAAGCCTTGTTTTTAGTCTCCCAAGACTACATCCCTGTTTTGGGTTCGAATTGTGTCCTCCCCAAATTCATATGTTGAAATGCTAACCCTCAGGACTACAAAATATGGCCTTATTTGGAAATGGGGTCTTTGCAGATGTAATGACTCAAGTTGAAGTCATGCTGAAGTAGGAAGGACCCCTTTTCCAATATGACTGGTGTCCTCATCAAGAGAAGGAATTTGGGGTGCCTGGGTGGCTCAGTTGATTAAGAGTCTGCCTTCGGCTCAGGTCATGATCTCAGAGTCCTGGGATCGAGTCCCGCATCGGGCTCTCTGCTCAGCAGGGAGCCTGCTTCCTCCTCTCTCTCTCTGCCTGCCTCTCTGCCTACTTGCGATCTCTCTCTCTCAAATAAATAAATAAAATCTTTAAAAAAAAAAAAAAAAGAGTCTGCCTTCAGTTGAGGTCATGATCTCAGGGTCCTGGGATGGAATCCTATGTCAAGCTCCTTTCTCAGCGGGGAGTCTCCTTCTCCCTCCCACTCTGCTGCTACCCCTGCTTGTGTACTCTCTCTCTTTCAAATAAATAAGTAAATTTTTAGAAAAAAGAGAGAGAGGGGCACCTGGCTGGCTCAGTGGGTTAAAGCCTCTGCCTTCAGCTCAGGTCATGATCCCAGGGTCCTGGGATCAAGCCCCCAATCATGCTCTCTGCTCAGTGGAAAGCCTGCTTCCCTTCCTCTCTCTCTCTGCCTACTTGTGATCTCTGTCTGTCAAATAAATAAATAAGTAAATCTTAAAAGAGAGAGAGAGAGAGGGAGAGGGAGAGAGAGAGGAGGAATTTGGAACCAGATATACACAGGGAAAAATGCCACATGAAGATTTTTATTATACTGCTGTATCAAAGCTACCAAAAGCTAGGAGAGAGGCCTGAACAGATCCCTCCCTAGTGCCTTCAGAGGGATCATGCCCCTGCCAACACCTTGATTTTAGACTCTGGCCCAGAAACTGTAAGACATTAAGTTTTGGTTGTTCAAGCCAGCCTGTTTGGGGCACTTTGTCATGGTAGCCCCAGGGCACTAGAACAATCTTCAACCCACCATGGTGTTGATACATCTGTGTCAGTACCTATTCCCAATTGTTTCATTTTGTTGTTTTGTTTTGTTTTTTCACCATCACTGGATAGCAGTCAGCTTCTCTCTGTGATTCTTGCATCCAAGTTCATTCATCAAATAGAAGTCATAAAAAAGGAAATCTGTAAATGCTGGAGAAGTCCAGATCCTAGGTTTAAAAAACAATTAGTCTGATTGTAAAAGTCTCGTTAAAAACATACCTTAACTATAAATGAGCTTAAAAGTGCCATTTACACTCAAACCATCTACCCTTTTAGAGTGGGCTCTCCTTTCAAGCCACACTTAATTCTAGAGCAATAATTCCCAACTTAGAATCCCCGGGGATAAAGCTCAGGGAACTGTATTTTTAAAAAGCTTTCCAAGTGATGCTGATGTTCAGTTGGTTTTCTGTACTAAAATGCCATTATTAAAGTAGATTTGAAAATATCTCCAAATAGCAGTAACAAGCAAATTAAGATCCTAAATAAGTAAAGTATATGCCCTAGCTTCCTGTTGCTCTTATGGTAACAAATTACCATAAACTCAGTAGCTTCAAACAACATATATGTATTATCTTACCATTCTGGAGATCAGAAATAATAAGATCTGCCTGTAAGGCCATGTTCCTTCTGAAAGCTCTAGGGAGGAATCAGTTTCCTTGTCTTTGACATCTTCTGGAGATTGCCTAACTCCTTGGTTTGTGACCCTTTCTTCATATCATTCTGACCTCTGTTTCCATCATCACTTCTTCTTCTCTGACTCCACTCCTCCTGATTCACTCCTATAATGACACTTGTGATTACACTGCGCCCTGGGTAATCCACGATAATCTTCCTACCTCAATACCCTTCGCTGAACGCCATCTGCCTTTTCCTTTTGCCACGTGAGGTAACCTAGCTGCACATTCCAGGGAGTAGAGGGGCACACTTTGGTGGGATATATATATATATATATATATATATACACACACACATATACATGGAGAGAGAATTAAAGAAGAATTATTATTGTACGATGTTAATGGGCCACACGCTCCCTGTTTACAACTCTGGACTCTTTAGACCTATCTACATTCTGATTTTCAGTTAAGAAAATTATAAGTAGCAGGGCACCTGGTTGGCTCAGATGGTTAAGCATCTGCCTTTGGCTCTCTGGGTCCTGGGATCCAGCCCTGAGTCAAACTTCCTGCTCAGCAGGGAGCCTGCTTCCCCCTCTCCCTCTGCCTCTCTCCCCTGCTCATGCTCTCTCTCTCTCTGCCTCTCGGTCTCAAATGAATAAATTTTTAAAAATCTATAAAAATAGGCATGCCTGTGTGGCTCAGTGGGTTAAGCCTCTACCTTCGGCTCAGGTTATGATCTCAGGGTGCTGGGATTGAGCCCCACATCAGGCTCTTTGCTCTGGGAGGAGTCTGCTTCCCCGCCCCCTCTCTGCCTGCCTCTCTCTGCCTACTTGTGATCTCTGTCTGTCAGATAAATAAATAAAATCTTTTTTAAAAAATCTTTTAAAATAAAAAAAGAAAACTATAAAAAACAAACCTGGAATAAACTTGCTAGGAGTTGAATGTCTTCAGAAAAGAAGAGAATATAATCTCTTTCAGTCCATTTTAGTTTCCAAAATTATAGATGTCCCTGGGTTTGGGATGTTACAGTATTTCTCTAACTACTTCAAAAGATGTTGTTAACTTTTCAAAAATGTATCAAGATGAAACTTATTTTTAGTTACCATAACTTTAAACAAATAGAACACATATATTTAGGGACACAGAAAGAGCTGTGTTACAAAAACATTTTTAAGCATCATTGCAATATTGTTAGAGGTCGTATAGAAATCATGGGCTTAGATGCCATCTTAGTTATCACTTGCTGCTTTAAAATTACCCCCAAGGGGCACCTGGGTGGCTCAGTGGGTTAAGCCTCTGCCTTCGGCTCAGGTCATGATCTCAGGGTCCTGGGATCGAGCCCTGCATCGGGCTCTCTGCTCAGCGGGGAGCCTGCTTCCCCCTCTCTCTCTACCTGCCTCTCTTCATACTTGTGATCTCTCTCTCTCTGTCAAATAAGTAAATAAAATCTTTAAAATAAAAAAATAAAATTACCCCCAAAACTTTGTGGCTTAAAACAACAAACTCATCGTATCTCACAGTTTCTGGTCAGTTACCTGGCAGTGGCTTAGCTGAGTCCTCTGGCTCAAGGTTTCTCACGGTCTAAAATCAAAATGTTGGCCAGAGCTGCTGTGACCTCAAGGCTCAACTGGGGATGGGTCCTCTTCCAAGCTCATACATGCTGCTGTTGGCAGGATTCTGGCAGGATTCAGTTTCTCCAGACTGTTGGACCAAGGGCCTCGTTTCCTCACTTGCTGTTGGCTGGAGGCTGCCCCTAGTTCCTAGACAAATGGACCTCTCTATGGAGAAGACATCTCACACCTGCCAGCTTCCTTCATCAGCACAAACAAGCTGGAAGGAGAGACAGAGTTCTAGCAAGACAGAAACCACGGTTTTTGCAATTTAATCTTGGAAGTAACAGCTCATCACTTTTGCCACATTCTGTTTGTTAGAAAGAAGGTCTAGCCCATACTCAAGGGGAGGGAATTACAAAACCATGTGAGTAGCAGGAGATGGAGATCGTTGTAACCATCTTAGAAGGCTGTCTACATTAGATGGCTCTGGGATCCTCCCCTTCTGTTTCTTTGTGACTTCCCTAACCCCTTTTCCCTTAACTGTGGCTGATAGTCACACTGGGTTTGTCATTATTCCTATGGGAATGGATGCAACAAGCTCTTTGAAATGATCCCGTCATTTCTAATATGTTTTTTGATGCTGACAAACCCTACAGTGACTTCCAACTCTGCGCATAATGTTAGACCTCCATGATCACTGCCTTCCATAAATCACTGGCCATGTGACTCAATCTCCATCCATCCCCCACCCCTTCCTATAGGTTGGGTTAATCTCACTCACTTCAAAACCCCAAACCTCGAGTCTCATGATTGGTCTTTCTGGCATGGGCAGCTTTGATCCTGAGTCATCACATTTGTTTAAATTATGAAAGGTCCCACTGTTAGTCAACTCATTAGCATAAACTATCAGGAACGTGATGAATAACAAAGATACTCATATCACTTGGGATGTTCCAAGGTTTTAAAGGCTACCTCCCAGGAACTAGGGAGAAAGGCCAAATTCTTTATTACACAGGTTGTCAACTAAAATACCTACACACAGTCTCTGCTCACAACATGGTAGTATGGTTTCAAGGGCAAATGTTCTGAAAGAGAGAGAACCCATATGGAAACCATATTGCCTTGGAAATAATGCAGTGTTGCTTCAATCACATTCTATTTGTTGAGGCAGTTTTAAAGACTTACCTAAGATCAATGAGTAAAGAGATATATCTTCCCCTACCTTTTGATGCAACAATGGCAAAGTTTGGAAAAGGAGAGGTAGAACTCAAAATATCATAGGGGTCTTTTTTGAAAAATAAAATCTGACATAATCATCCAAGTCTAAAGTCCTCCTGAACACTTACAACATCTTTAACAATTTGGTCTCATACTGCTTTTCATCCCTGGTATCTAACTACCTCCTCATACTTTGCTTCTAATCCAGTTAAGAGAGTCATGCCCATTTCAAATATTCTGGGCAGAGCTTTCTCCCCCACTGAAATCCAACCTAATGCAAATTCAACCTATCCTTAAAGGAGTACCTCTATTGTGACTCTATGAACCAGAGAGAAACCCCAATTTAAACTGGCTTAACCAAATAGAGAATGTATTGCCTCAAGGAACTAAACACTCCTGAGGAGAAGCTATCTTTGCACATGCCCCAAGAAGCTCCAAACTCTTACCATCCTTACTGCTAACAACCATAGAGGAACAAGATGTCTTTCTTCTAATGACTTCCAAATGATTCCTAGGACTTACTCTAATTGGTCCACTTAGATCATGTGCCTAAACTTGCACCAGATTCTGGGGTCAGAAGAAGGAATTCTATTGAGAGGAAGAGGTAGTGGTTCCTAAAGAAATGTACATTACTGTTACCAGAATGTGGAAGAAAAAGAAGTTCAGTTCCAGAGTCATGGCTTTTTCATTGCTAGAGTAGTGGAATGTTGAAGATGGAAGGAATTGCAAGGATTATTTGACTCAATCCCTTCATTTTACGTATGTGGAAACTCAAAATTCAGAAAGATGAGATGACTTGCCTATATTGCATACAGTGGCATAGCATCAGTGCCAAAACTAAAACCCTGTGTTCTGACTCCCCAGGCCAGAGGGTCTTTGAGTAACCTGATGTCTTAATAGTGAGGATTATGTTTTAAACTTCAAATCTGCGTTATAAAAACCAGCAAAGCTTGGAGTCACATGGTGTTCAAACTCTATCCACTCACTTGTTCTATGAATTTGGACAAGTGACTTAACCCTTCTGAGCTTCCATGTCTCATTCATGAAATATAGTAAAACAGCTACCTTGAAGGGATATTGTTGGGGTTAAATTAGATATTGTGGAAATAATGATTCTAACAAAAAAGGAAGCATTCAATAAATGGTAGCCATCATTTGTGTCTCTTGCCATGTTTAATGGGATTTAACACAAACCATGTTTTTATTCCAACTTGGTATTTGACTAACAATTCTTTTCATAGGTGTGGGGGGTGTGGTTTACATCATCTAGAACATTTTCTTAAGTCGATGAAATTTCTTACCCTTTAACTGCTTCAAACAAATATTAATAACCAAAAAGGATCTATCTAATCCAAATTCAATAGAGTTACAAGGAGCATTTCATGGACTTTTAAACACCCTTTTGTAATGCTGCTTTTGGGAATCTAAGTACAGGACAGCAGAAATTTTAGTTGTCAGTTCCATGTGTTTCTGTATTTTAGTTTTTGCTTTTGAATTCAGGCAGGACTGACATGTGATGGTGCGTTTAGTGATGACAGTCCAAATAGTCTGACTGCCTTTAAGGCCAAGTTTATGGGTACATAGCCCAGATATGATACACGTGACTCACAGGCCATATAAATCACTGGTATTTTATATCAAGCCAAGATTTTTGGGGGGGGCCTCCCATGTTTCAAGTACTCACATTGTTCCCTTTAACCTTCCCATGCTTTTGTTGTGATTGACAACACAAAAGAGCTTTGTATGTCTTGCCTACTTGGACAAAGGTCAGTAATTTTACTGACAACCCCCCCACCTCAAGATGTACATATGGTTCTTTAAAAGTACAGATCCATATATTTTATTAAATGCTCTTTTCAAGAACTTTGGTGGGCATAAATGTAATTTAAACAATAAATTATTTCTAATTGATATATTTTTTTAAGACTTTATTTATTTATTTGATGGACAGAGAACAAGCAGGGGGAACTGGAGAAGCAGTTTCCCTGGTGAACAAGGAGCCTGACATGGGTCTTGATCCCAGGACTCCTGGATCATCACCTGAGCTGAAGGCTGACATTTAACTGACTGAGCCACCCAGGTGCCCTAAAAGATGTCTTTAATAGAACTGATATACGTATATCAGAGTCTGGTAAACAGGAGGTTTGCAATATGCTATAGCAACTATTATTTGCATCCGTCTTCGTATTTAATGTCATTTGACACATTGTAGGTTCATAATCAGTACTTAGTTTTGAATGATGGATTATTTTTCCCAATGATAGGTGCTTATAATTTATATCAGCTAGTGCACAGGCTGAATCTGTCACTATTGGAAGAAATTGTTGTTTGGTTCACCAATGCAGAGATCATAGATTCTACAGGTATAATACAATAGCCATAATAATTTTTATTATGAAATATTTCTTGGGTATCTACAATGTACTAATTATAAGAGTAAACATAAAATTAGTCATGGTTCTTTTTTAAAGGCCTATTCTGGCCTTTAGAAAAGGCCTTGAAGATGACCAATATATGACCTTTAAATTAAAGGAAGAAATCTCAGGAGCAAATAAGAAGACTAAACGTGTGAAGTACTTGTCTTTCTTTCATTGGTCCATGAGCGAGATTGAACCTAGATATGGCAGTGGAAGAAGTAGAATTCGTCTTTGATTTATTGAGGTCTTTACTGAGTACCTTCTTAAATTTGCTTTACCCTACCCTACTAATGCATGTCAATGCAACTTGCTTCCCACGTATTAAAATTTAACTATCAAAAGATCTAAAGATTTTCATATTAAAAATCTCTGCCTTAGGTAAGGACACTTAAACTACTATTCTCACTGGATAGCACAAGATCTAAATAACTAGCAGAATTTTGGTCTTCAGCCTTCAGATGTGTGTTAGGAGAGCATTAAGTAGAGAGGGAGAGGATAATAAGGTTCTTGGAGAGTATTTTTGAGGGAGGTATTCACCTGAAATTGAACCACTTGAATGTGTGTCTATCTTACCTACTCTTAATTTAGCCTTTCCTACAAGGTACTCCTTGCTGCATTTTACCATACTAACCAAGAAAGGTTACATGATGAGTCATTGGCAAAAATATCTAAGCATCCTTCTCAGAAAATGAAAACAGAAACTCCAATAATAAGAGCTCTCTAGAAGACCTCATTCCTACCACCAATATGTAATCATTTTATGCCATTTAAAGCTGAAAACTAATTTCACTTCCTCTTTAAGGATTTATGAAGCTGACATGAAAGGATTTTTCTACTTCCACTTTTACTTTTCTAAAATCTCTTCTCCATATTTCAGCAAGAGCAAAACATAAATCAGATCACATCATTCCCCTGCATAAAGACCTCCAGTGGTTTTCCATCACACTTAAAAAAATAAATAAAATAAAAATGCTTGCTGTGGTCTATAGGCACCCTGCCTACATAGCACTCTGTCCCACCTTGACCGCGCCCCGGACATTCCAGAGTTCTCTCTGTTCCTTGACATGTCAATAGCACTCCCATCCCAGGGGCTTTGCTCTTACCTGGGTCTTCCCTTAGATGTTTACATTGTAGTTTCCTCTGTCATCCAGGCCTGCCCAGGTGCCACCCCTATAACAGGCTTTCTCCGACCAGCTGCTGTAAAGTAACCTTTCCTTTGTTCCCTCTCCCATCCTGCTGGCCCACATCATACTTTGCTCTACATCTTTTAGAGTAATTATTCCTCTGTAAGAATCTTGTTTGTTTTCTGTTAACCCTAAGTAAGCTCTATGAAAACTGCCTTTCTTCTTCACCATAGTATCCCCAGGCTCTAGAGCACTGCCTGGCATTTTTGAGGTACTCAATACCTTTATCTTTATCAATTAGCTAAAATGCATGATGGTGACTCAAGTCTGTAATATAAAAATTACAAATATTACAACACATAAAACATAGGGTTTGGAAATTGCAAATACTGTAACACATAAAACAGGGTTTGGAGTCCTTCTTTTAAAGCAGTATAAGAAGAACAATTTAGAGTTTAGGTTCAGAACCAAATGGTCACCTCTGGTGTAGACAGCATGAAGTGGAAATTCACGTAAAAAGGGTCGGCAGTGGTGGGGGTGACAGAATTCTCCAGGAGAGGACCCTTGTCACAGGTCACACATACATTCCCACAGGCCCTCAGTAAGCCAATGGGCTAGATGTCGAAACAAGTCTTGAAAAGAATAATTTTAGGGGTGCCTGGGTGGCTCAGTGGGTTAAGCCTCTGCCTTGGGTTCAGGTCATGATCTCAGAGTCCTGGGATGAAGCCCCAAATTGGGGGGAGTCTCTGCTCAGCAGGGAGCCTGCCCCCCGCCCCCCGCCTGCCTCTCTGTCTACTTGTGATCTGTCAAATAAATAAATAAAATCTTAAAAAAAAAAAAGAATTTTAGCCGTACCTATGCCTATGTAGGCCTAGAGAAGAGACAAAATATTTCATGGAAGGTGCCCAATCATTTACAATGTGTTATTATTAAAAATATCACATGATGTGCTTTAAAGTAACAGTTACATTTTCTTGTGCCACTGGTATCTGGCCATGTGGCAGGTTCTTTGTGTGCAAGATCTCATCTGTTTCTGCAAGGTGATTATTCCTATGTTCCTGATGAAGAAACCAAGGCTGAGAGAGGTTAATGACTTGTCCACAGGATAAACAGCAGAGATAGGCTTTGGAATATCCTCTTTGGCTTTAACATGTTTAAAATATTAAAAATGATTGTTATGAATATCTTCAAACAAAATGAAGTTTTCGCTACTGCCTGTCGTCATACCGAGCCCAGTCTCACACTTCCCATGGACCTGCCTGGACCCCAGGCTCTATAGTTGTCAGTCTTCGAGCTAATCTGAATTCTTCTTTCTACCTGCTACTTCTCTACAAAAAGGCCTGTGCCATGTTTGTACTAATGGTGGGGTGCCCCTGGGGTGGCCGTCAATGGCTGTTATGCTGGCTTTTGTCTTGCTAAGTAGGATTTGTAAAGAATCAGCCAAAAAGAAAGGACAGAGTTTTAGGAAACAGGAGGAGAGAAATTTTCCTTGAGTGAAGAGAGCAGGAGAATGGAGTTTGTGACAGCTGCAAACAAAATTCTAAGATAAGTGATGATTTTATATGAAGCTTGAGAAATATTTTGCTGTTCAATGTGCTGTGTACCTCCTTTTCCAAGACATCTTCAGCAAGGGCACCATTTTTGGACTTGTTCCTTTTTTCGTGGATGGGAAACTTCCTCAAGAAGAGAGAAAGACAGCGCAAGAAGGCCCAGTCAGCTTCTGGGACTGAAAAAGCAGTGACTTTGGACTCATGGTCTCAGGTCTGCAAAAGAGCTCTTTTTCTCAGCCTTAGTTTCCTTTTCTGTAACATGGGGGGTGAGAGAGAGAGAAGGGAAGGATCTTTGTTTGCAAAGTTGTTGTGAGAATTAAATAACACCCATAAGGGGCCTGGTATGGAGCCTGGCATATTCTAGTCCCTGTTCATTCCCTTTCCCTCATATTGAACTAGAATTGTGCTCTCTGTAATCCCCATGAATTGGTTCTTGTTCTACTCTGCAGAACCTGATGGGATTCTATCACCTTTTTCATGTGATAAAGCTCTAGTCTGTCCAGAGCTTTCAAGAAAAGAAAATGCGTAACAACGTCTCTGAATCAATTGCTCTCAAACCTAAAATGACTTCATTTTTCAATTACTGTTTTTGCTACCCAATTAAAAACACTTCTAAAAAAGAATCAAGATAAAGATTAAAAGTGAATCTACATACAGAACAAATCCTTCAAATATCAAGGGATAAGTTAATTATACACCTCACCATGCAGATTTTCTAAAGGCAAAAGATCTAATTTGGTGATTAGCTAACCTTCCTGAGCACTCACTGGGTGTCAAGGATGTGCCAGTTCTTCTGTATTTGGTTGCTTTTAGCTACAAATAACTGACTACAAAAATAAAAGTGGCTTCAACGATGAGAAATATTATCCAGTCCCAAAATAAATTCCCAAGGTAGGCAGTTGCAGGGATGGCTCAATGGTTCAACAATGTGCAGGACCCAATCTTTTGTCATTATTCACCTTCTCCACGTTACACTGGTTCTTTGCAAGATGGCTCAGAAGTTGCAGCTCATACATAGACGTAACAGCATATGGTTGATGAAGGCATTGTCTCTCAGGTGACTCTTCTTATTAGGGAGGAAAATCTTTCCCAGATCTATCTCCCAAGACTTTCCCCCAAGTTCCATCGGTCAGAACTGCATTACGTACCCATGCCTTAAGCCTATGCTTCCCAATTTTTTCACGTCATGACACTAACAGAAAGAAAATATTTTTATGACATAGAGGGGTACCTGAGTGAGGTTGCTTGTGGCCACACAGGACAGTCTCAGGTTTCAGCAGCTGACCCTCACTCGAATATTCCAAGGCCTTAAGGGATCAATACTTTGTCACATTTCTAACCCACTCAGTACAAACCAGTGTGTGCTGGTACATGGATTGGGACACTGTGCTTGAGGCTATGAGGGAGACTGGGAGAGCATTATCCATATTCAAACCGTAATAAGAGAGTGATCTACCAGTGAGAAGGAAGAAGAATATGATGGTCAAGGGCATCTCATCTATTCTAAATCTTACAATACAGTGAGAGGAAATACAATTGACCTTTGAACAACATGGGTTTGAACTATGTGTCCACTTATTCATGGATTTTCTACAGTACAGTACTGTAAATATATTTCCTCTTCCTTATGATTTTCTTAATAGCATTTTTTCTCAAGTTTACATATGTATAATACATAAAAGATGTGCTAATCAACTGTTTATGTTATTGGTAAGGCTTCTGATCAACTGTAGTCTATTGGTAGTTTTGGGGAGGAACAAAAGTTATGTGCTGATTTTCAACTGCACAGGGGTTGGTCCCCCTAAACTCCTGCCATGTTCAAGGGGTTTGAACATAGAGAAGGAAACTGAGGCTAATGATCTAAGTGACTTACTTAAGGTCACAGAGCCAGGAAGTGGCCCAATTGTCACAGCGGATGCAGATCCAGTGGTATGCTGATAAATGTTTAACAACCAGCTTTCCAAATGTGGTTCTGGCATGCCTCTTGGTTAGTATTTACGATAAAACTAAAACAGCAAACATGTATGTGGGAACTTACTTGTCAATGATGTGAGGGCTCCTTTGCTGAACTGGATGTCCTGTGCCATTCACCATGTTACAGCTATAGACACAATACACTTTTTAAAGTTGAATCTGCTTTAACAGTTTCTCTGTCACTTTCTTAAGTCTAGACAATCAACGAAGCCTAAGTCAAGCCCTGATCTGTGTCCCTTGCTGATTTCCATGGTGTAAATACTCCTTTCATAGCCAACTTCAAGCCACCAAAGTGAAGTCACTGAATACAGCATTGGGAAGAGATGTGCAGTAAACACAGTATAGAGAATTTTCACCAGACAGGCACAATATATGTAAGTAACCTCAAGAGCACAGATAATAATAAGATACATTAAAATAATTTGGAAGTGATGAGTTTTTAAATAGACATTAGCTTTGTTTAAATTTTATTTAATTGGAAGTTTTATATAATTTTTAACTTTTCATAACTGTTCTGTTTAACAAACAGCTGGCAAAATTCCTGAAAAGTTAACAGTCGGCTCTTATGAGCTAGCGGAAGGCAGTTCCACACACCACTGCTGGCTCGAAGTCCATGTGTTTTCCATGGAGTCTCTTTGCTGCTTCTATTAGTGACGTGTAAATGCTAGAGATGATCTGTAGCAGACAGGGGAGAAACCTGAGTACTGATGATTACTTCTGGTGCCCCTGTGTTGTTGCTACCTGACACTCCATTTTCTCTTCTGTAAAGGGTGAGAACAATAGTCCTTACCCTGCCTACCCATAAGGGATGTTGTGAGGATTAAATGGCCTGCCCTAAGTGACAGTGCTTTGAAAACTACACAGCCAGATAGAGAAAAAAAGCCTTTATCATGGTGGTCATTTCATCACTGGTTCTCAACCAGGCCACCATCATTAAGGATGTAAAATGTGTTGCAGCTTTCAAAGATATGGTTTGAGATCTTCTCTAACGCCTATAGTAGACAGTAAACACCCAGAAAAATTGTCCTTGAGAAGTCCAAATTTTTGTTAGTCTTCCCCTGCTCAGAGTAAACATTTTGGAAGAAAAATGATTCTTTTTACTCATTTCTAGCTGCTGTTGGGTTGTCTGAGGGGATCACTCCCTCGGGTTGTAAAGTGCTTCTTATTTTCAATAGCTGATAAAGGTCCTTTGATTTTTAATTTTGATTTTTCAAGCTGCTTTGCTTTGGGGGCCAGACCAATTCACTAAGTTATTTGGCATGGACCATACTTCTCTGCTCAAGGTGGTTTGCTAACAGCAAATTGGATTAAGTATCCCAAATATCCCAGGTTGAAATTCTAAATGTGACTGTCTTTATAAAATATATACCTTGCATTTTCTGAACTTCTCTTTAGTCTGTAGACAACTTTTCTGCTAAAGCCTATCCTACATCCGACCCTTTGCTCATGCTGATCCCTCTGCCAAGAAAGCTTTTCCCTGATTCTTTGCAAAGTTGACTCCTTTGTACAAAGGACTTGTCTGAACACCTGTTTCAAGTCATGTCCCCAATCTATTTCCTTCATAGCACTGATCATAATCTTTTTAAAAAAAGTTTATTTTAGGGACGCCTGGGTGGCTCAGTTGGTTAAGCGGCTGCCTTCGGCTCAGATCATGATCCCAGTGTCCTGGGATCAAGTCCCTCATCGGGCTCCTTGCTCGGCAGGGAGCCTGCTTCTCCCTCTGCCTCTGCCTGCCACTCTGTCTGCCTGTGCTCACTCGCTCTCTCTCCCTCTCTCTCTGACAAATAAATAAATTAAAAATTTTTTTTAAAAAGTTTATTTTATTTTAAAGAGTTTATTTGACAGAGAAACAGCAAGAGAGGAAGCAGGCTTTCCACTGAGCTGGGAGCCCAGTGGGGCTCCATCCCAGGACTCTGGGATCATGACCTGAGCTGAAGGCAGACGCTTAACCAACTGAGACACCCAGGTGGTCCGCTCTGATCATAATCTTTTTATTTATTTATTTATTTATTTGTCAGAGAGAGAGGGAGAGAGAGAGCGAGCGAGCACAGGAAGAGGAAGAAGCAGGCTCCCTGCCGAGCAAAGAGCCCGATGTGGGACTCGATCCCAGGACGCTGGGATCATGACCTGAGCTGAAGGCAGCTGCTTAGCCAACTGAGCACCCAGGCGTCCCCGCACTGATCATAATCTTAATTTCCTTATTTGTTTGCTTCTTTGTCTATATCCCTGATTATAATATCGGCTCCTTGAGGGTGGGACTTTTTGCCTAGTCATGTCCTTATCTACTACCAGCCTAGCATCCAATAACTATCCGCTGAACAAGTGAATTTGCCTGAAAGGACCTGCACCAATGTCATGGGACTGCCCATATACAGTTCTCTTGAGGTGAGACCTACTCTGAGGACTCCCTAGGACTTGGCCTGTGGTGTTCATGGTGACCCACATTTCTCTTAAAACGTCCAGGAGGAGTCACAGGGACAATACAAGCCTGCTAGTTCCCATCTGCTCCCCCTGACAGAGCTGCCTCAGTGATGTCACACAGGACAGGATTTTCTAATCCTTTTCATTCTGTGACAGAACTTTAAAGACCTAAGTTTCTCGTGACCCTATATGGTTGGGGGGGAGGGGAAGAATGGAGGAAAGAGGGCCAGGGTGGGGGGCACACCCCCCACCAACAAAATTAATTTGGGGCACTATCCACTGAAATGTACTACTTCAGGAGAAAGTGGGTAGCAGAGGCTGTAATTTGGACTAAGCTAGGAAAAAGTGAGAAGAGAAGAATGGGGAAAAAAAGAACAAAGGGGACTAAGAAAGAACAGAAGAAAGGGAGAAGAGTGATAAGGAGAAAAGAGAGAAGAGGAGGACATATGAAGAGGATATTTGTGAAAAAGACACGTGGAACAGGTAGTGAAGGTGGAGGAGGAAGGCAGAGTTGAAACTCTGTTCTGCTTGGCTTTGTGACTCTTGAGTAGTGACTGACCTCAGTGTGAAAGGGTGGATAGCTCAGGTGAGGGGAATTCTCCAGTACTCCCTGGAGGGGTCACTTAAATTGTTGACATTTATTTTGAGAGGCCTAAGCCAGGCTGTCTCAAGGGTGACACTCCTGGATTGAGTCACAATAGCAATTTGGTAACAAGTAATGTAACCTTCACTTTTAACTGTGATTATCGAGGAAAAGAGGAGAGAGTATGGCTAACCAGATTAAGCTTCAGACTCCTCACCTCAGCCCCCTCCTCACACCAGGCCTCCCAATTACTAAAGCTGATAGCACCCAGTTAAATGCAGGACTTAAAAGCCAATCTATCCAAAAATCTTCCTCCTCTTTGGTAATTGAAATGTAAACAGATTTCCAAAGCAGAGCATGATAGTTTTACAATATACCTGTAAGAATTACTAAAATACAATTATGAGAATATGTTCTCACTGAAGTTTCACAGAAACTCACTGTGAACAACCCAAATACATGTAGGAGGCCCCCTGTAGTTCAAACAAACAAACAAAAAAATTAACGCTCTTTTTTCAATGTCCTTTCCTCCTTTCTAAATAGTTGGGTTTTGTCTACAGCATAACATTTTGGGAACAAAATACTTAATATAATAATAAGGAAGGGAATATTATAATATCAAGCATATTTATTCGGACAATATTAAGATACCTTCATTCCAAAGTTGAAAATGTTACCTTATAACCCACGAATTTCCTAGTTCATACCAAAATGTCCCTGCAAACTGTATCTAGAAACGAGAAATAGTAGGAAGGTACAGCTTTATCAGTAGTCTGTGGCACACTGTGCAGCCTCCTTAAAAATCTCTTTATGCTCTTATTTTCTATCCTCCTGCCTTTTCTGCTATAATTGACCCAGATTCTCTTACAAGCATAGAACAGAGAGACAAAGATATGGAAGCCTAAAGGAAGGAAGCAGAAAGATAAGCTAGTACTTCAAGTTCTCTATCGTCCTCTACTGTATTTGGCTACCCAGGCTCTGCCTTAGGAATAAGAAAGTTTCCTTTCCAGGGGCACTTCAAGTAGTGGTTGCCACATGGGCTTTTTAATTTCACAATTGAAATGAGTCCACCAGCATGCTAATCATGCTGTTACTTGTCTTAAGTATTAAGGATTTCAATACGGCACAGTTTCAAAGATCTTTGATCTAATTTCCCCCATTTTGGCAAGCGTAGGGAGAAGTAATTAGGAAATGTGTCCTCAGATGATACTGGGACCAAGTGCATAAGTGAATTTTATTTTCACGTTGTATACCTGGAAAAGATCCATCTTCCTCTTACTCTAAGAAATTCTAACACCATAGATATTGGGTAGAGTGATTTTTGGATTTCTTGAAGAATTGGCCAGCCAGTGACTGTTTGGTGAAACTATTTTATCCTGTTGTCATATTCCAGGCCTAAATGTGAAAGGAACAGAATCTTCCCAAAAAAGTCATGCAGAAAAAATTGGAGATGGCTTTCACAGCTTCAAAAACAGCTAAGTGTTCGCTGAATGACAGAAAGAATAAACAGACTGCTTTTGATCTAAGAGTTGGGGCAACAAAGTGCTTTTAGGATATACAAAGTAACAGGGTATAAATTGCTACAGTGAGTTCCTGAGATAAAATGGAGAGGCCTCATCGCAAGTTTACCTCTTTATTGGCCAGAACCCAACTTGACTAATATTTTCAGGTGTTCTTTTTAAATTACTTGCCTCCTACACTGAACTATTTGGGTTTTTCTTTATATATACGCGACCAATTTTTAAAACACGGATTTTTCTTTTAAACTTCTTTTCCAGCCTGTGTGGTACAGGTCAAATCCGTGAACAGATTAAGTCTCTGACGAGAGAGGGAAAGACACCCCAGCCAATGGGAAATCGTGCTGGTGATGTACTGCTCCCAGTTCTGATTCATTGGCCGCCTAGGGTTGTCATTCTATCCCGGCGTCTGCAAACAGCGTGGGTCGGTTTTCTGTAGTCCAGCTAGCTAAACTGGATTTTGGCTGCCTGCACGTGCAGTTTCAATTAGGTTCACTTGATCTCTAACTCTTAATAGAAGCAGCTGTTACGTTTATGATTATTCTCAAGAAAAATCTTGCGTTCCTTAAGCCTTGCAGGCGGTCGTTGGAGGTCCCCTGTGACAGAATCACGTGACTAACATGTGCAAATAAATACAATGTGGAATCCCATGAGCTACGAATGGAAAACGTGCCAGAAACTCAGAGCATGTGCCCCGTGCGTGTATCAGTTGCACTCGCGTGTGGGTGGGTGGTGGTAGGGTGTTGCTGCCCTTCGGGACGAGAGGTGTGTGGTAGGGGCACCTGCGTGAAGCTCCCGGGGTCGCTGGCTAGGGGGGCTCCAGAGGCCTGGGGCCCCGGAAGAGAGGGGGTCTGGCGGCTGCCTGGTGCAACAGTGCGATCTAGCCGCGGCAGCCCGGCGGCAACTAGGCCGCAACTGCGTCCGAGAGAGGTCGAAAGCACGGGGTCGGTCCTCCAGGTTCTGAGAACGGCGTCTTTGCAGGGAGTGGGGTGTGTATTTAAGACAAGTGGAAGCGCCGGGGCGGGAGAAGCCGACGCCCTAGGGGGAGCTCCCGAGTCCCAGCTCGACAGACTGCCGGGTTTGGAGAAGCTCTCGATGTCCAGGACTCCTTACACTCACGCACTCTGTCCAGCCCCCCGGCCGGGGGCATAAAAGCTCCAGTCCTGGTTCCGATCCGGGATTCGGATGCTCCCTTCGGCCTCGGCCTTGGGCCGAGGGGGCTGCGGCGAGAGAAGCTGGGTAGGGCAGTGATGTCATCTGCGGCTGCCCCTCCCCCGCCTGCTGGCCCTCGCCGCAGTTCCTGCCCAACGACATCCGGGTCTCTGCAGCTGCTCCGCCGCGCCGCAGCTGTAGCGGCCGCCGAGCCCGCTGGGCGGGGCGGAGAGAGGAGTCGGGGAGGGGCCGCACGGCGCCTTCGTGAGCGCGCCTGCGCGGGGACGCGCTTGAGGCGGCGGCGGCGGCGCTAGGGGCGGGAGCGCGCGCGGGAGCGAGGGAGCAGTGGTCTCAGTGCCGGCCCGCAGCTTCGGGTGCTCGGGTGGCTGCAGCGCCGGAACGGGTGGTTGGGGAGGGGGGGTGGGGGGGCGCCAGGCAGGTGGGGCGCGAAAGCGATGAGTCTTCGGCTCTTCCTCCTCTTCCTCCGGGACCCGCTCTCCGCCTCCCGCACCAACGCCCGGATGATCTGAGCCGCGAGGGCGCCGAGAGCCGGGGGCCCGGACGCAGCCCGGCTCCTCCCCTCCTCCGCCCCCTCCCCCGGCCTGACCTGGCCGGCAGCCGCCGCGGTGACCCCCTTCCAGCCCCCTCCCCGGCCGCCGTCGCCGCCGCTGCCTTGGCCGACCAGGGACCTGCCCGCCCGCGGCTGCTCCGGGTAAGCGCGACGCTCGGGCCGAGGGCGGGCGGGCGGGCCTGCGCGGCGGCGGTGGCGGCCAGGCCTGGGCCTGGGGCCTGTAAACAAGCCGGGCGTCTGCCCGGACGCTCCCGGGAGGAGACACGACAACTCCACCCCCTGGCCCGGCCTCCTCCCCGAAGCCGGGCGGCGGGCCACAAGGGGTTAACGCTCAGCGAGGGCGGTGGCGGCCGGGAGGCGGGGGCGGGGTGTTGGTGGCGGCGGCGGCGCGGGGAGGGGGCGCGACCCTCCCGCCGCCGACGCCCGGCGAGTGTTTGTGGCCGCGGCGCGGGCGAGGGCCCCGGGGCAGCCTGGCCCGAGGACGGCGGGCGGAACTTTTCCCGAGCGAGGAGTGGGGCGTCGCGGCGCCCCCTCCTGCAGGGCCGCCCCGGGCTCCAACCCCTGGGAGGGAGGCCTGGAGGAAGAAGGGGGTAGGCTTCCTTTGGACCGGACTTGGTCTCGAGGCTCCAGTTCTGGAGGATTTGCTTCAGGGGTCTGAGCTGAGAGTGAGGCTCCTTAAGAACTCAAGTCGGTGATACCTCCAGTTCATTCATTATTAAGGCATCGAACAAATCCATTGAAGTAAATCACACTGATTTCTTGTATTTTTAACTGTGTGAATTGTGTGATGAAGTTCTTAGACTTTGGTGGTTGAGGTATGGTTCTGTTCTGCTTGTAGATTTAAATATTCTCTTGAAAGACAGCTGGCTGAGGAGAGCCTTCTACCAGCTGCAGTTTAGATACGTTTTGAAAATTTTATCACCTGAGGTATTTTTCCTTCTCCCTTCTCAAGCACCGCATGGTACTTGCAAATCCACAAAGGTCATACTTAAGTTGTCCAAGCCAAGAAATACATGCGCCGCCCCCATCCCCACCCCTGAATTTTCTGCAAGTTGCACTAATGAGCGTAATTAATTTTAAGAAGTGATTGGAAGAGTGAGGGGAGGTGTAAAAATCAATGGGATATAGGTATTATTTTCCAGAGTAAGTGATTTTGACATTATTGAAAGAAATTAAAAATTTCAAAAATTGTTCTGGAGGAAGAAGGCTTAATCTTTTCAGACTTGCATGGTGGGATTTTTTTTTTTTTTTGAGATTTTATACATTTATTTGACAGGGAGACACAGCGAGAGCAGGAACACAAGCAGAGGGAGTGGGAGAGGGAGAAGCAGGCTTCCCGCCAAGCAGGGAGCCCAATGCGGGGCTCGATCCTAGGACCCTGGGATCATGACCTGAGCTGAAGGCAGACGCTCAAGGACTGAGCCACCCGGGCGCCGCTGCATGGTGGGATTTTAAACACAATCAGTTTTTAGATGCAAAGAGCTCTGGAGAGTAATAGGGTATTTATTTATTTAAATGGTACTCTGCTGAGCCATAGGGGTTCCAGAGCTCATAGGAGTTCAGCAGTTCAGCTTACTCCCCAATTCCTCTTCAACTGGAACAATTTCACTATTATAACTTATATTTTTTACATATTGGGTCTTTTACAAATACTGTATTTCTGTAACACTTTATAGATTAGAAAATTGATTAGGAAGGTGGTGACCCACCCCACTGCCTATTTTCTAATCATAGATGTTACCCTTGATTTAATGTTTCTTTGTTAGTAAATAAGTTGAAGCACAAAGTAACATTCCTTGCCTGATGTTGTAGTTCTGTTCTTATGTGTGACTCTTGTATATCTGAATAAACATTGAATCATGTAGAGATGATTACTTTTAAGCTGCAAGCTGCTGCAGTGACACATTATTGAAACTGTAATGGGAAGTGCACATGGAAGTTACTGAAGACATTTTTGATTTGGTATCATCAAACATTTTTCACATTAGTGAAGTAATTTGTTATGGGAGAGGTATGTAAGAGCAGGAAGTTTGGCTAGCTACCTCAGTATATATTTGCAAAGTAACAGGGTTGAATGCTAGTCATTAAAATGTCTTTTTTAGGGGCACCTGAGTGGCTCAGTTGGTCAAGCTTCTGACTCTTAGTCTCAGCTCAGGTCTTTATCTCCCGGGGTTGTGAGTTCAAGCCCCTCCTTGGAGGCTATGCTGGGCATGGAGCCTGCTTTAAAAAAGTGTTTTTTTCTTTTTTGGTGGAAATTTACATAAATTTCTTTAGACATTCTTTTTTTTTTTTTTTTTAACACAGGTTGTATCTTTTTATATTTCAGTTTGAAGGGCTAGAGTGATGACTATAATTACAGTATAACCTGTTGAAGGGAACATTGTACTCGGAGATAAGAATTGTTTAGTCATGGCTGTGCTCCAAAATATCTGTGTCCATGGACAAGTCCTTTTTAACCGTTGGAGTCTCAGTTTACAAATCACTAAAGCATAGTGGTATACTGTATTATCAAATGCATGGCCAGTTATTAAATTTTCTTACTCAGTTGACACGTCTATTCATTATGCCTTGACCAAATGCCTAGTATATGTCAGGCACTTAGACGTTTCAGTATTCTAAATCTGCATGTTATTTAAAAGTAAGTGTCTTCCTTAAAAGAATTTTAAGTTGATAATTGATCTTTAGGGATGATACTCCTGTAGGTAGGCTTTATTGATTTTTCTGTTGGGATTGGGAAGTCTAGAAAAACTCTTGGGAGGAAGAAGGATGGGGATTCCACAAGAAATAAAGGATGGATGAAACTGCAGGTTTGAACAAGCACAGGACCCTTGGTAGTTTGATGTGAAGGCATTATAAGAACACATTATGAAGATATTTCTGTAAGTTCAAGCTGGGTCTTGCTTATCTTGACTTGTTAATAAAACTTTGTCTGAAAATTTGTTTCCTAATGCCTAATTTTTTTTCAAAGAACTCTATAGCAACATCATGTTGTCACATGGTAAACATGCTAAGCAGTTACCAAAAACTTACAGTCTTTGAATTTGTTCAGATTATACTTAGACTATTTATTATAGTAGCTAATAGAATGTGTAGCCGATTTTGGCTCAGCTGTGAATGCTGATTTATTTAATAATTTAAAACTGAAGACTGACATATGTCCACAGGGAGCTTGTTGTCCCTGAAATGCTCACCCATGAGAGCTGAATTAATTTCTTCAAGGGTAAGTCTGTGATAATTGGAGGGTGATATTTTGATGACCCCCCCCCCCGCCCCCCCGATTATCTAACTCTTGCCTGGGCACCTGACTCTTGAGTGGTACTATAAAGTAATCTAATGATTATTTTCCATCCTTATTTTTTTTTTTAATTTTTTAAATATTTTATTTATTTATTTGACAGACAGAGATCACAAGTAGGCAGAGAGGCAGGCAGAGAGAGAGGAGGGGAAGCAGGCTCCCCGCTGAGCAGAGAGCGCGATGCAGGGCTCTATCCCAGGACCCTGGGATCATGACCTGAGCTGAAGGCAGAGGCTTTAACCCACTGAGCCACCCAGGCGCCCCATTTTCCATCCTTAGATCAAGGAAGGGAGACAGCCAAGTAAGAAAGTCGGCTGAAGTGGAGTCCTGTAAGAGTTAAACAAGAAGTGGGGCTCCTGGGTGGCTCTGTCGGTTAAGGGTCTGCCTTCAGCTCAGGTCATAATCCCAGGGTCCCATGATAGAGTCCTACATGGGGCTCCCTGCTCAGTGGGGAGCCTGCTTCTCCCTCTCCCACTCCCCTGCTTGTGTTCCCTCTCTCACTGTGTCTCTCTGTGAAATAAATAAATAAAATCCTAAAACAAACAAACAAAAAAGATAAAACAAGGTGTGGCCTGTGAAATATGTGGACCTTGAGTGAGGGGAAGGTGTGAGGCAACTAGGTAAAATTTGCACCCTTCTGTACCTTTAGTGGTAACTTTATGCCAGAATGTGTTCTTTCATTTCGAATAATGTTGGTGACAAATTTTTAAAATTCAGTTGCTTCATTTATTATTGCACTGTTAGCCAAGAAATTCCCTGAATTTCTAGCTGGGATTATTAACCACCCTTATATAAAAGAAGCTTGGGTTAAATATATATAAAAATCAAAAGGTTGATTATATTCTTATTTTGCTCTTTTTTTTTTTTAAGGTTTTATTTATTTATCTGACAGCAAGGGATCACAAGTAGGCAGAGAGGCAGGAAGAGAGAGAGAAGGGGAAGCAGGCTCCCTGCTGTGCGGAGAGCCCCCAGGGCTTGATCCCAGGACCCTGAGATCATGACCAGAGCCCAAAGGCAGAGGCCTAACCCCCTGAGCCACCCAGGAGCCCCTCTTTTGCTCTCAAATGTACTTCATATTACACAAGTAACAATTTTATATTCTATTGAATCTACAGAATTTATTCCTTGATAATTTGACCTTTGCATGTCCTAGCTATCTCTGGACTGCCTAGATAATCTCTTTACCTAGCTTTTCTTTTGCTGAGGCAGGTAGGAGGAGCTAGAGAAAGGAAACGATTAAGAGAGGTGAGCTTCTGAATATCTTTATCTAAAATGTAATAGGCTTTAGAATTTTTTTAAAAAACTGAGAGAAAAGTGCTAGATCTTAATGTGTATTAGTAAAGTAGACTACTGATACTGTGTTTATGAAATTAGAGGTGTCTTAAACATTTCTTGAAAAATAAGGGAGGGAGCTTGAGTTTTTATAATTCTAAATATGTTTATTTGGAATCCATTGACCAAGTTTATGATCTATTCGTATTTAGGATCTGGATTGAAAGAATTTTTGTAGGTGATATGATTTGAATTAAAATCCTATGAGAACAAACTACTTCTAGATACAGAATAAAGATATAATGAAAGTCACAGTGTATTTTTTTTTTTTTTAAGGTTTTATGTTTTCGACAGAGCAAGAGAGGGAACACAAACGGGGGGGAATGGGAGAGGGAAAAGCGGCTTCCCGTGGAGCAGGGAGCTGGTATGGGGCTCCATCTCAGGATTCTGGTATCATGACCAGAGCTGAAGGCAGACACTTCACGACGGAGCCACCTAGGCCACTGAGCCACCCAGGCGCCCCAAAGTCACAGTGTATTAACCATTTGTCAGGCTTTAATTTTCCTCACAATCCTCTAAAGTATATGATGTTATTTCTGTTTTACAAGTGAAGAAATACAGACTCAGAGAATCTAAGTTAACATGCCAAGATCAGAACTGTGTAGATATGAAGTTATTTTCAGAATATTCCTGAGTGAATTTTTCCCAAATAGATGATCCTTCTTGTTCCTAGGAATCAAAAGTTGAGAATCTGAATGTTAACACTAAGATTCAGATTCCTAGAATTAAAAGACCTTATAAATTTATGTATAAATTAAGTCTTCCAATGTTTCAGTCTCTTCTGAAACATTCCAAAAAGATTTAAGAAGTTCCGAGTTCATTTTCTCATTCCCTAAGTTTCCGAAATCAGCAGAGCTAAACAGTTTTATGTCTTCAACTATCATTGTTTAAATTGAGGAATGGAATCAATATTAAATTCTCGGATGGTCGATGTCCTAATGAAGGACTAAGAGTAATGTTTCTAAGTACATACATCGAAGGCTTTAGAGAGGAGGTGATGATAAAATTTCCAGTGGGGTGATTTTGGACAAGCTCCTCGATTTCTCTAAGCCTCATATTTCTTTATCTGTCTATGGGAAAGCCTTTCTCATAAGGTATTCTTTTTCTTTTTTTTAAGATTTTATTTATTAGAAACCGCATGAGAGGGGGGAGGATGAGAGAGAGAAGCACAATCCCCGCTGAGCAGGGAGACCTATGCGGGACTAGATCCTGGAACTCCAGGATCATGACCTGGGCCAAAGGCAGTTGCTTAATCAACCGAGCCACCCAGGTGCCCTTTATAAGGTATTCTTGAAGATTAAGTGAAATGATTGTGTAAAATACTTGACGTTTTCTACCATGAGGAAAGTACTAAATAAATAGTAGCTGCTATTGAGTTTGTGAAATCTCGAGATACAGGAGTAGAAACAACAGAGTGTGAGTCTTTGAGTACAGTTTTAGCAGTGAGCCTGGAAATCATACTGTAAGAGATTGGGTAGAGACTTTAGAAGTTACAAAGGTTGTGGGCATATAGAATTTATAAATAAAAGTTAAACATTAAGAGATAGTGGAAGAGAAAGTTGAGTTTGAGCAGCTTTATTTGACTGTATGAAGCTAGAGAGGTGATTGGTTTGTAGTTAATTGTTAGGTGGGAATAGATGGTTAAATAGAGGATAAAGAGTAATAAAAGCAAAGGTGAATGTTCAGACTAGAATGATGAGTAAGTGAAGAAAGACAAGGGTTGGTATTTTGAAGAGAAGTTACAGTTTGTGATTAGAAATGGGCAGGAAGGGGCGCCTGGGTGGCTCAGTGGGTTAAAGCCTCTGCCTTCGGCTCAGGTCATGATCCCAAGGTCCTGGGATCAAGCCCCGCATCGGGCTCTCTGCCCGGCAGGGAGCCTGCTTCCCTCCCTCTCTCTACCTGCCTCTCTGCCTACTTGTGATCTCTGTCTATCAAATAAATAAATAAAAATCTTTAAAAAAAAAAATGGGCAGGAAGATACTGTTACGGAAAAAAGGGAAGAGAAAGTAAGAAAACTAAATTGTAATTAATTCAAATCTAATAAAAAATAGTCTTTATATAGAAAGTATTAAGGCTTTACAGGTGGGTCCTGTGTTATTTAAGTTTGAAAAATTGTATTAGAATAGTACAGATCTTGGGGCACCTGGATGGCTCAGTGGGTTAAAGCCTCTGCCTTTCGGCTCAGGTCATGATCCCAAGGTCCTGGGATTGAGCCCCTCATCGGGCTCTCTGCTCCTCCGGGAGCCTGCTTCCTCCCCTCTCTCTCTGCCTGCCTCTCTGCCTACTTGTGATTTCTGTCTGTCAAATAAATAAATAAAATCTTAAAAAAAAAAAAAAAAAAGAATAGTACAGATCTTAATCACTTCATACCCAGACCATTGGTTTTAGCACTCCAGCTGGTCTTTCCACTTTTATTTTGTACTGCATCTCCCTTCCCGATTCAATAAACCATCATAGACTCCTTCTAAAAAACTATTTGTATCATATTATTTCTCTGCTTGATATACTTGTGATTCCCTTTTCATCTAGGATAAAGTTTAGAATTCTTTGCTGGGGTTTTGACACTTTCCATGATTGAACTTGAAGATTGATCTATTTCTTGTTCTCTCTTTTTTTAAAAGATTTTATTTATTTATTTGACAGAGAGAGAGTTCACAAGCAGGCAGAGAGACAGGCAGAGAGAGGGGGGAAGCAGGCTCCCCGCCGAGCAGAGATCCCAACTTGGGGCTCGATCCCAGGACCCTGAGAACATGACCTGAGCCAAAGGCAGAGGCTTAACCTACTGAGCCACCCAGGCGCCCCTCTCTCTTTTTTTAAAGATTTGTTTATTTGCTTTGGAGAGAGTGAGGAGAGTGTATGGGGGGAGGGGCAGAGGGAGAGGATTCAAGCAGACACCCGAGGGGGGAGCCAGAGGTGGGACTTAGTCTTGGGACCCATTAGATCATGACCTGAACCAGAATCACAAGTCGGATGCTTAGCCAACTGAGCCACCCAGGTGTACCAGAACAGATCAGTTTCAACCAAACCAGTACACTTTGCCATCTTTGTCTGGAACATACCTTGTCCTTTTATCTCAGTGGATTGTTGTTCATGCTAATTGGTAGGTTGGAATTCTTGCTCTTTTTTTTCTAGCTTTTGCTTTCCCCTCTATCAAAGCTCATTTATAATATTTTTTCTTTCACAATGCCTTCTCTGATCATAGTGTTTCATCTGTACTTCTATGGCAGTATCTATTGTATTACTTGTATGGCTTTAGTTGTATGCTTTATTGCTAGGTAGTTGTGTTCTAATTATAACTGTGTGTTCAACTTATGAAATTCTGAAGGGGAAAATACAGTAACTTCTTATTATCCTCCAAACTTACCACAGTGCCTTGTGGATAGTAGATACTCAGATATTTTGTAAATATTAGACAAAATCTACCTGCAAGTGGAAGTGATTGTTGTAGGAAGTGGTAGAAAAAGTTCAGAGCTTTCAGACGTTTCTGACTTTTCTTTCTGTATATTATTTTGGCTGAACCTGGATATTTAAGTGTGAAGATTAATACATATCAGAAATGTGGCAGAGTTCTTAATGCTGGTATAGAAAATTAGGTTGGTTGATTCTAGACCTAAAGGTTTCATTTTAATTTCCAGTGTTTTCAGTTTGAGGGTTAATAGGACATTCCATAGACTTCCATCTCTTTCCAGAGTTATATTTGCAGATACTATGAACTAGACAACCTTTTAAATGGGAGTTGTGGAGTCACAGAAATGAGATGTTGTATTAGTTAAGGGAGATCATGCTCACCTGATTTCATTTGAACCAAAACAAATATCTAATATGTGAGTAGTCCATGTTCATATAAGCCTTAAAGCTAAATTTTAAGCTATATCAAACTGTTAAAACTGATTCTAGTATTTGGAAAATGCATGGTAAAATTTCCTTTATTGGTTTTTTAAATGGATAATTTTATATGAGCAGTCTGGTTGCTGAGATCCATTTATTGGAGTATGATACTAATGAGACCAGAATCATAAATTTGATTCTTTGTGCACCTTTTAAGTTTTTCTAGCCTTAACATTAGCTACTAACAATGATAGCTAATATTGAGCAGTAGGCCAGGCATTATTGTAGAAAAATTTTAATGACTGTCTCCTTAAATCTTCCTATCTCTATATATGAGATAGATACTATTACTACTTGGATCTTAGCAGAGGAGGAAATTGAGACAAAGATTAAGTTACTTGTCTGAAGCTTCACAGCTGGTAATAGAAAGTGAACTCCAGGGGAGGGGGCGCCTGGGTGGCTCAGTGGGTTAAAGCCTCTGCTTTCCGCTCAGGTCGTGATCTCAGGGTCCTGGGATGGAGCCCCGCATCGGGCTCTCTGCTCGGCAGGGAGCCTGGTTCCTCCTCTCTCTCTCTGCCTACTTGTGATCTCTGTCAAATAAATAATAAAATCTTTAAAAAAAAACAAAAAAAAAAGAAAGTGAACTCCACTCCTTGGATTTTTCATTGTTATTATATATATGGATCACTGCAGTTTTGTTGCTCCTGCTGAGAGAAACTATTGGCAGTTATGATGGTTTAGAAAATCTTTGGTTATGAAGGTTATGACTACATTTCCATTGTACCCTGTGAGTGAATCTTGTGATTGAGTTGAGGTCTGAGGTGGAAGGGTATACTAAATTTGAAAAGTATAGTGTCATGTGTTATGTCCGTTCACTTTAGAACTTTTTACCAAAAACTGTTAAATTTTGTAATATCAGAAAAATATAAGATATGGGCATAATGCAACTATTACCACAAGTTTTATACAGTTTTGTCTTAAGGCCTATTCATTACTTTGCAACCCACTGACAACTGCTTTCATCGGTCCTTTATTCAAATTATATTCTTAGTGAATTTAAGAAGACGGGTTTAAATTGAATTTATACTATAAATGGAATACTTCAATATTAAGATTTATTAAAAATAAAGTGCTTGAAAGCAGGGATAGGGCTTTATTTGTTTTTAGTAGCTCATTGTTTAATCTTATAGTCTCCTTGCTTATTTTCTGATGAACACATGACAAAGAAAATTGAATGTGAACCAGAAGTATAGCAAATTATGAGAGCATAGGTCATGGGTAATCTATTTTATATTTAACCTAGTTCTTTTTACTCATCTGTGATATGACCATTTGGGCAGGGATATAGATAAATGGGGTTTTTTTTGGTGTGCATTTTGTTTTGAGTCAGGCTGTATGTAGCTTATTTTGTTTAAAGAATATGTTATTCAAAAACTATTGTGCTATTTTTAAGACTGTAATTCATTACTGATTTTGAATAAATGTTTTGGCTTTTTTTTTCTTTTCTTAGCACTTCTCCTTTTCTTTAGCATGAGTGGTAGAAAATTGCATTTAATTTGATATTGTGTCTACAGAAGTTACAGCTTCCTTTACCAAATTCCAGAAATGAAAATATTAATGATAAGGATAAGCAAGGAGTGGCTCTACGATGTTTTTCTTGTTGTTGTTTTTGTTCTGCAAACAATTACAAAACTTACCAGGCTTTAGAAAACTATCTCTACAGTATGTCATCATGCTTCAGAATATAAATAGATGGTAAATAAAATTTTCACTTTTATAAAGCAGTAGATTATTATCCTTGCTGAGAGTCTGTAAGGCTGTTTTGGATGCTAGGGGCTGATCTTAGAAGTGGCAGGTTTTTTCTGCTGTCAGCCCACACCTTAACACCCTCTATTACTCCATATCTCATCTTCATTTTTCTCTGTGTAAATGCTTCCTGATGGTATAAGCAAGTACTGTAACAACTAGTCAGCCATCTGGTGTGATCGTTTACTAGTTTGCTACAGTCAGTGGAATAAGGAGCTCCTTAAGTGCTTATGGAATCAATTCATTTTATATATAGTAAAACTCCCAGACTAAGTTAAAGATACTTTTGTCTAAAATACATTGAAAGTGGGTTTCCTAGCTCTCAGAAATTATTCCTAAATTACTTTATACCTTGCTTCCCACATAGAAAACACTTTAAGAAATTTACCCATTCGTGACTATTGATTGGATGATCAGATGAATAAATAAATAGCTCAGGGAAAGAAAATGTATAGGCTCTAACTTCTAGTCAAAACTACATCTTTCTCTTTTGTCATCTCTAATATATTTTATGTGGCATTTTTCAGTAATCAGAGTGTCAACTAATGATGTCAAGAAACTTTTAAAAGTCATTAATGAACACAATCTGAAATCAGATTTTTAATTGGTAAGCTGCACATTTGCTTTAGATTCCAATGTTTTCTTATTAGAAATCAATTATATTTCTGTCGAGATCTTAAAAATTAGAACTATGCATTCTGTAGAATAACAAAATGGAAATGGTAGGATAGAGTTAGTCTGCAGATCCTCTTCTATGGGAATACTTTTTCCTTGGTAGAAAAGAATTCCTGAGTCTGTTGACAAGAGAGAAGTCATGATGATGGCTATCATTTCCTTTATCCTACTATCATTCCTTTGTCCTACTCTCTCTACGCAAAGTAGTATGAATAGAAAACACAGGATTCCTTCCCTCATGAATCTGAAGATCTAAAATTGGAAGAAATCACAGGTCTTACATACTGTGATAAGGGTGAAATACAGGATTCTGCGAGCTTATGACTAATGGTAGATCTATTTCCTGAGACAGGGAACTGGGTAAGAGAAGTAGCAGGGAATTGAGAAATTCATTTTAGGTCATTTCATTTGAGGGGTGGCTAATCAAGTACAGGAGGTATATATATATATATATACACACACATATGTATGTATATATATATATATATATATATATATATATATATATTTTAAGCTATCAGAAAGATGGAATTTTCACTTAAAAAAAAACAACTTTTTTCTCTTACTTTCCCAATACCCTTTTCCATATACACAAAGCATCTCATCAAAACTTGTGGACTCAGTTAATGAATCTGTTTTGGAAAAATGTTAGATTGTATAGACAGAAGTCTTTCTCTTAGGGGCAAATACTTCTTGATTTTTTTTTTCTAGCAGTGACATTTCATATGTGTAAAATACTTAAAACTGCTGCATATTTTGTTTTTGAATAAACCTTTTGTCATCTTTAATAAGTTTTATTTTCTTCCTCTTTCAGGTTACCAGCATACATTTTAAAATGTGCTGTCACGCAGGGGATTTTGTTTGTTTTAAGCAAAAGGAAAAAGAATGGATTGGCTAAGGGAGTCAGTTATTATTTTCTAGGTCAGTCTGAGTCTGAATCCTCAAATGTGCAAGGTTTAAAAAATAGCAAACTGGAAATTGAATCCACTTCTTTAGACAAGTTATTCAAAACAGAAATTTGAGGGGCCCCTGGATGGCTCAGTGGGTTAAAGCCTCTGCCTTTGGCTCAGGTCATGATCCCAGGGTTCTGGGATCAAGACCCGAATCGGGCTTCTCTGCTTCCACCTTTCTCTGCCCACTTGTGATCTCTGTCTCTCAAATAAATAAATAAAAATCTTTAAAAACAAAACAAAACCAAAAAACCCGAGAAATTTGAAATGGTTAACAGATGAGGCAAATTGAGATTGTGAATACTATAGAACATTCTTAGAAAACTTTAAAAACTAAATAGTTCTGTGCTTTCCACGTCTTTTCAATGTTTTGGTCACACTGTAGATAATAGGTCAGTATCTAATTTTTAGAGTCAGTAGAAACCACCAACTAAATTGAGCTTAGTAATTTTTTTAAATGATTTTATTTATTTGACAGACAGAGATCACAAGTAGGCAGAGAGACAGGCAGAGAGGAGGAAGCAGGCTCCCTGCTGAGCAGAGAGCCCCAATTCCGGCTCCATCCCAGGACCCTGGTATCATGACCTGAGCCAAAGGCAGAGGCTTTAACCCACTGAGCCACCCAAACACCCCTGAGCTTAAATATTTTTCAGGCAATTACGTCCTTCTGACTTTTTTTTTTTTTTTTTTTTTAAGATTTTACTTATTTATTGACAGACGTTGAGAGAGAGCATGAGAGGAGAGAAGGTCAGAGGGAGAAACAGACTGGGGACTCCATCCCCAGACTCCAAAATTATGCATGACCTGAGCCGAAGGCAGTCAGTCACCCAACCAACTGAGCAACCCAGGCACCCTGAAGTTTACTTTTAAAAAATTGTGCAGTACATACCTTTGTAAAAACTTAAGAAGACTACCTTATAGAGCATGTAATTCATATCACAGGACATGTCTAGAAGATATTGATACATTAAACATGAAGGAAATATCAAAAGTGGCAAGCTCTGTCTACACTTAGTATATGAAATTGAGACTACTGCACAAGGTAACTGGTTTGGGTGGTTGTAAGTTTTTACCTAGTTCAGCAAAGACTATTTTTGAATGACATTTTGTAGAAAAAAATGACTTTTGTCATGGACTTCATGGAAATACTATTTAGCATAGAAGAGCTGTATCTGACTTATTTTGGTTGGTTTGCTTGGTCACTTTTGGTTTGCTTTTTGAAATTTCATTTTTGAGGTTTGAATTTAGGTCATTTAAATTTAGGTATTTTTTAACTCAGTAACAGTCTTTTGCATTATAATTCATTTGATTATTTGGAAGAAATATTTAATTTGAAGAGTGAAGTCAGTATTTGGTTGAAGCTATAAGGTGAAGAAATATTGGGCAGCGGAGGAAGTTTTCCAGTAATCTTTGAAAAAATTTAATACAGTATTTTACGTGTTGATCCATATATTCTGTAGTCATCTTTTAAAATCTTTTTATGGAGGTACTTGGGTGGCTCAGTCGTTAAGTGTCTGCCTTTGGCTCAGGTCACGATCTCAGGGTCCTGGAATCGAGCCCCACTTTGGGCTCCTTGCTTGGTATTCCCTCTCTCACTGTGTCTCTCTCTGTCAAATAAATAAATAAAATCTTTAAAAAATAAAATCTTTTTATGCAAAATAGATACAGAAAACCATAGCAGTCTTTTTAAATGACTTTATTGAGCTATAACTCACATAGTATAAAATTCATCCATTTTAAGTTTGCTGCTCAGTAATTTTTAGTGTGTTCACGGAATTGTGCAACCATTAACCACAATTTAATTTTAGAACATTTACATCACCTCCAGAGAAACCTTATACTCATTAGCAGTCATTCCCCATTCTCCTCTCCCCCAGCCCTTGTCAGCCACTCATCTACTTTCTGTCTCTATACATTTTTTGATATTTCATATAAATGCAATCTAAATAACTTTTTAATCAGGTGATTTCTAGCCATCATAAACTTCTTGTGTATCTTATAAGATAACCAACGATGAATAATGTGGCCTCCTTATATAGCTTAAATAATGGTTGTTTGCTCCTCCTCTGACTAGGAAAAATTAATTCAGTAATTGGAAGACTGTATCCAAATTTAAACCAAGAATCAGTCTCTTCACTGGTATTATAGGCTCAAAGAATATGTACCATATTCCTCATCCAGAAGTGCTTTTTACTGTGGGTTGCTCATTAGTCCCTCAACTTCCCCTAAAGTATTGCTCTAGTAGCTAACCTTTCAAACTCAGGCTTGCATGAGTTAACTGAAATGTTTCCCCTAGCAGCTGACTTGTCTGAACTCTACCTTCTTAGTCTCCTAAACCCAAGAATGAGAAAGGCAAGAACAGGAAAATAGAAGAGATTGATCGGGTTAGGGAGGGACAAAGTTCTCTAGGTGAGAACAGGAATAGAAATGGTATAAAATTTGCAAGGAGACCGAATTTGTGAACAGAAGAATGAAACTTGGAGGTTGCTTAGGAGAGAATAAGACCTAGAGGGAAGAAAGAAAAGGCAGAAATGTTACCATGTAGTAGAAGATAAGAATTTTTTTTTTTAAATTCTCCTTTCTGAACTTCATATTTTAGTCATAATGTCAATGAAGGAGGTTTGGTACCCTTGACATAGTTTCTTTCCAGAACTTTGCATAGGAATTTTGAAGCTGAACTATAGTCATGTATTGTTTTGCGGGGGGGGGGGGGGGTTTATTTGAAGATCTTAAGCTTTGAACCAGGGTAGCCTGGGAAACCCTTATCACCTTGGAATACTTTGGACAAATCCCACAGAGATTTAAATAGCAATGAGGTTTTCAAATTGGAGGGGTAGAATCCTACCTATTTTGGTGCCTCCATACTCAATGGACTACTTCAGAGATCTAGAATTAGCCAGGGGAATGGCGCTAATTGAGAGATGCCGGTGCCAAAGAAAATCTAATTCAATTTGATAGATCAGAGCCTTCTGGTTGGACTAGAATTGTTAGTGTGATTTTAGGTACAATAAGTAAAAGTGCCAACTCAAAATTTGTGAGAAGGGGAATGTAAACTAATGGGAACTGTTTGTACTTGTATTTTATATCTTGGATGATAGGTTTAAAACCCTATAATCAGTCCCTTGTCAGAAATACTGCCTATAATATTTTGTATATAACTTGCTAAAGGAGCAGGTGATGAAGATAATTTCTTTAGAACAATGATATTCGTTATTTAACATTTAAAATATCATGTGATTTAAGTGAATGTTTTTAGTATTGGAACCCAAGTTTACAAAATGTGTTTTTTGTTTGTTTTGTTGTTGTTGTTGTTGTTGTTAGTTTGGTTTTTCAATAATAAGTATTTCTATTCAAAAGAACTTTATAGGGGCATTGGGGTGGCTCAGTCAGTTAAGTGTCTGCCTTCAGGTCAGGTCATGATCCCAGGGTTCTGGGATCAAGCCCCTTTTTGGGCTTCTTTGCTTGTGTGCTCTCTCGGTTTCTCTGTCTCTGTCAAATAAATAAAATCTTAAAAAAAAAAAAGAACTCTATATAAATCTTCATAACTTATAAGTTACTTATATTTGGAGGAGAAATTTAAGAGTAGTTGTTGATTTAACTGACTCATCTATAAAATTGAGCTTTATTACAAGAATATTTAACTAGAGAAACCTGTGAAAATATTTTAGGCCTGAGGGAGATTGGAACAACATTCCAGAGGCCTTAGCCCTATGAGCTGCAAACTAATAGACCCCCTAGGAAAGAAACATCTACCTCTAACCAAAGATATACGAATTTAAAGATTGCTATGATTTAGGCATATTTAGAAAATGAGATACCAGAGGAACATTTGTTGAATGAGATGAAGCTGTACCTTATAGAGTAAGGTGCCATTGTTTCACCAGTGTTTTCAGATTCTCTCAGTGAAATAAATGTGTAAAGAACTCTTGTACTACCAGAACCATGTTCTAGGGAGTTGTCATCAGCAGAGAGATTAGTTAATAGTTCTTGGACTTTCAGAAGCACTACAAAGTCCAACTCTTAACATTTCTTAGAGCTACTTCTGTGGACTATTGATGCTACTTAACTTTTGTTGGAGAATTTGATTTTCTTTTTCTCCTAACCCCCCTCATCCTTTGGTTGTAAGTTTTTTGAAGTGAACATAATTTTATTTTTTTTATTTCTTCAACTCAGTGAACTGCATTTTTTTAATTCCAAAGGTGGCATTTAATTCTTTCCCAGTTTCCTCTGAAATAAATTTTTAAATAATTTCTTCTCATTTTCCTGGGGTGTGTGTATGTGTGTGTGTGTTTGTGTGAAAAATCTTGTTAAACATTTCATAGTTATTTTATATCTTGTATTTACGTTACTCCTATTCACTGCAGCCTGTGTCCTTATATATATGGTGATTTTTTCCCTATGTGCTTATATTTGATTAAACACAACATTCCTTCATCATCTCTATAACTCTGTACAATTACTCATTTTGTAGCCTAAAGATTTCATTTTCTTTTTTATATTTAATACCTACTTTAATCAGCCAAATATTTCACTGTCCTTACTGTTCCTGTATCTCACTCCTGGAATTACCTTTCTTCTTGCTAAGGTATATCTTTTAGTAATCTTTTCAGGATGGCCTGTAATGTCTGTAATTTTTATCTGAAAGTATATTTTATACATTACTTTCTTTTTTTCTTAAGCAAATAAAGAATTCTTGGTTAATAGGTAACCCCCTGCTTCCTATTAGTACTTTTAGTATATTTCATTGTACTATGAAATTTGGATCTCTCAGAAGTCTGGTTTCTACCTAGTTGTTAGGCCTTTGTATATAATTTTTCTCTCTACCAGTTTTTAAAAAGATTCCTTTTCTGTGTCCTGTCACCACTATTTACTTGTGACCTTGGACAAGTTCTAAACAGACATAGTGAGATAGTATCTGTATTGTATGGGTTTGTAGCAGTGATTATGTTAATATATGTAAAATAATATGTAGGACAGAGCCCTGCTTTGTGTGTGTGTGTGTGTGTGTGTGTGTGTGTGTTTAAGGTTTTGTTTATTTATTTATTTGACAGATACAGCCGGAGAGGGAACAGGAGCTGGGGGAGTTGGAGAGGGAGAAGCAGGCTTCCTGCTGAGCAAGGAGCCTGATGCAGGCTCAATCCCAGGGACCCAAACCGAACCAAAGGCAGCTGCTTAAGGGCTAAGCCACCCAGGCACCCCAGAGCCCTGTTTTTTAATTGTGGAATAAATATTAGTATTTTTCCACCATACTTGATATCTTGAGCACATTCCCCTATGCCTTGGAGGTATGCGTATGTTGTGCTATATGGAGGTACTCTTTGAAATATATTGTTGGTCTAAAGATGCATTATCTTCAATTCTAGAAATAATTTAACTTTTATATTTTTCTTTGTTGTTTTTTTTTTAAGATTTTATTTTTAAGTAATCTCTACCCCCAATGTGGAATTCGAACATACAACCCCAAGATCAAGAGTCATACTCTCTACCCACTGAGCCAGCCAGGCACCCCTATATTTTGGAATATTGCTTTTCCAGTATTCCTTTTTAATCTCTGTGTTATTTTCTAGGCAGTTCCTAAGTATCATTTTTCAGTTTACTAATTAACCCCTTGACTTTATCCAGCTAGAGTTCATGTGTCTCAGTTTTTATTTCTCAATGAATATTTTTTCTCATTTTCAGGTTCTCGCTGTCTCTAATAGCCACCTATTCTGATTTGATTTCTAACTGTTTTAAATTTTTTTCCTCTTCAAGTCTATTGTCTTTTTAATTTTGTAAGGATCCTAAACACACATTTTATTTTCAGATTGTTGTTTTTCCTTCTAGTTTGAATTCCTACAATTGTTGATTTTGTTGGCTGTCCATCACAGTTTTTTTTTCCTCATGTGTTTTGGACTTTGGTTTTGTGTTCTTTTATTAAGTGGAAGTTTTTTGTTTTGTTTTCTTTGTTTTCACCCTTCTTATCCATGTTTTTGCATGTGTCTACATCTTGGCCCTGGGGTGCCCAGTCTGAAACCATGTCTTACATTGGAGGTGTGGTTCCTGATTCTTGATAAGATCAGGTTGAGGTTTATTGCTCCAAGAAAAGACACAAACTAAAAGAGCTATACTCTTCTCACTGGGCACCTAATTTCATCTAAACTGTAGCTCCAGGTTATGGTTAATAAGTAGCTTTTTCCATCTCCTTTTATAGGCAGCAGACCCCCTTCACCCCAGGCATGAGTTTCAGTGAGTTTGAGTTCTATCCCAGCATTGCACAGGGAATTTTTAATTTCTGTTACTATCCCTGCAGAATGTAGACTCATCCATCTCTGTTAGTTGAACCCAGGAGGCTCCTATAGTTTTAGCTTCACAAAAAGCTTTGTATTTTAAGAGTTTATCTTTAGCAGGTGGTTTGGTCTTCTTAATTTTGTTTTATAGTCCATTTATTTTAAAAATACTTTGGAATAGAAGGGCACTTCAGAATGTGAGTATAGAAAATTATTTAAATGGAAGTCAACATTTAAAATTAATGTGTGGGGGCACCTGGGTGGCTCAGTGAGTTAAAGCCTCTGCCTTCGGCTCAGGTCATGATCTCAGGGTCCTGGGATCGAGCCCCGCATCAGGCTCTCTGCTCAGCTCCTCTCTCTCTGCCTGCCTCTCTGCCTACTTGTGTCTGTTAAATAAATAGATGAAATCTTTAAAATAAAATAAAATTAAATTAATGTGTGTCCTACATATCCTTTAGAAAGGTGGCAGTTTAGTCTCTTACCTATGAGAAGCATATTTTTTTTTTACTTCTTTGCCAATACTGGACACTGTACATTTTTAATCTTATTTTTTTTAAGATTTTATTTATTTGAGAGAGAGAACACACCTGCAAGAGCCTGAGCAGGGAGAGCAGCAGGTAGGGAGGGAGAGGGAGAAGCAGACTCTCTGCTGAGCAGGGAGCCAGATGTGGGGCAAGGCAGCCACTTAACCAGCTGAGCCACCCTGGCACCCCGGCATTAATCTTCCTTTAAATAGGGCTTGAGCATGGGGAGGGTTAGAGGGAGAAGGAGAGAGAATCCATAAGCAGACTCCTCGGCTGAGCATGTAGCCTGACGTAGGGCTTTATCCCAGGACCCCAAGATCATGACCTGAGCCGAAATCAAGAGTTGGCCACTTAACAGACTGAGCCACCCAGGCTCCCCTGGATGATACATTTTTAGTGTTGGCATAGTTGATGCTGTCTTTTCTGTTACCTTCACACATATATGCCAGCTTTACAGGGTATGGAATTCTGGGAATATCCCTCTTTACTCTCAACATCTATAGCCATTACTTCATTATTGCATATCATGTGACAAAGAAGTTTGAGGCCAGGCTGATTTGGTTTTGTTTTTATTTTTTGGCATGCTTCATTTTTCTAAATTCTTGTATTCTTGAAATTCATTATCAGTACTTTGGTATTGATCATTTTCTACTAAAATTACTACTTGATGAACACTTTCAGTCATCAGTTCAGCTTTTCACTCAGTTTTGGATTAATTTCTTTTTTCTTTGAAGTTCTATTTTTTTCTCCATTATTTGATTTTCTTTTTAGGGCATACTAATTAAATTGTTGCATCTGCATTGTTTTTATCTTTAATCCACTCACTTTTATCTCTTTATTCCTACCTGCATATGGGATGATTTTTCTATTTTAAATTTTACCCCTTGCAGATTGTTTTCTATAGGTTCTTTGCTCATTATTGTTTTTCATGCCATTTAAAACATTCCAATAATTTTTAATCTCTTAAAATTTCTTTCCTTAACTCTATTAATACTTTTTATATTCTAGTTTCTTATTTGTCATATGCATTTATTCTCTTTCCATTCTAGAGGGCATAAGTCCAAAATTAGTTTCACTGGGCCAAAGTCAAGGTGTTAACAGGAGTGTGTTCACTCTGGAGGCTTTAGGAAGAATGCAGCATTCTTTGGATTGTAGCTATATGTCACTGTGATCTTCAGGGGCTAGCATCTTCATATCTCTCTTTGCTCTATCTTCACTTCTCTGTGAGAATTCTTTCTCTGCCTCTTTTTCAAGGGTGCTTGAGATTGCATTTAAGGTCCCCAATATATAATCCAAAATAATCCCCTTATTGCAAATTTCTTAACTAACCATGCCTGCAAAGACTCTTTCCAAATAAGGTGATATTTATAGGATTCGGACCTGGTACCTTTGAAGCCATTATTCAGCCTTTTACAGGTATCATTTTGTTTTGCTACTTTGAGATGAGGTGGCCACTTCATGAAAAATCAGATTAGAGTAAATCCTCATGGATTGTATGTATTGTCCTCTCTCTCAAATGATGCAAACTCAGATGCCATGTGGTCCTTAGGAGTAGTAGGGGCACTGAAGAATGCCCCTGTTCAGGGGCAGGAGCTAAAAATAAAAATGTATGTGAAGATCAAATTCAGGCTACAAGCTTGTAGTCCTAGTTGGTAGCTGGTTTTTTTCTTTTTTCATTCTCTGCAAGTTGACTCTTCTGTTGTAAAATAATTTTATCTCATAATCTTTATCTTGGTATTAAGAATAAATATTTTTAAGTGAAATTCATCAGCATAATTTTAGACTGAAGTATTATTTACTGATGCCATTTACCTAGGTACTTGTAGAACTTTAGGCTTCTTGCTTGTGCATTTCTCAGAACAAGGTAATTGTTCTGAAAGTAGCTAATCATTCTTGTTTGTTTATCAAGGAATCTCAGGAGTTAGAAGTTAAGCTAAAGGATTTTTCCAATGTCATATATTGGATACATCTCTAACTTTTTAAGTTTAATCTTATAAAAGGTATTTGTATTTATACACATAAAGGGGGTGTCTCTGTAGTATTAAATTGGATAAGTGGGTAATTTCCCAACTTCTTTTTACTTTATATATGGGATTTTGTTTTTTAGATTATTTTTAAGAAGCAGGTTATTTAAGAGTTAAATGACAAGTCATAGAGATGAACTTAGTTTTAAAACAGTGAGTAAATGTTTGCTTGGCTGGATTTCTCATTAACAAATTATGAGTGTATACTTCGAGTCCTTGTGTATTTTAAAATATCATCCGGGGGCGCCTGGGTGGCTCAGTGGGTTAAAGCCTCTGCCTTCGACTCAGGTCATGATCCCAGGGTCCTGGGATCGAGCCCCGCATCGGGCTCTCTGCTAAGCAAGGAGCCTGCTTCCTCCTCTCTCTCTGCCTGCCTCTCTGCCTACTTGTGATTTCTGTCTGTCAAATAAATAAAATCTTTAAAAATATATATATATATCATCCGGTTCCCTTTCCCCCATACACATGAATAGTAGTTTGGAAGCCAACATAAAGTGAGAAAAAGGCTTAGGTTTAAGCCTTGAATGTCAGTATTCAATGGCTTGGAAGATGAAGATGGGCCTGCAAAGGGAACAAAGACGGAAAAGCCAGGGGCAGGAGGAAAGCTGAGAGTGTGTAGCATCTTGAAAAGCCAGTGGGAAGTTGGAAGAGGGAGTGTCGAATGCTGTTAAAAGCAATGAACCGAGGACTGAGAATGTCCACTGGATTAAGCAACTTGGAGGAGCTTATTTTGGTGGGATGGCCGTGCAGCAGTGTGGAGCATAAGCACGTGTGTTTAAGAAGTTAAACTCCAAAGGGAAGGGAAAAACAGAAGGGTAGCTACAGGAGGAGTTACATAAAGACTTCATTAGTAATGGTTGACATCTGAGTGTCTTTAAAAATTGTACTCCAATTGAAAAGGAGAGGTTAAATATAAAGAAGAGGATGATAGTATAAGGTTCCAGAGAAGACATGTAAGTAGTATAAGATTCCTTTGAAGCATGGGCCTCAAAGCTCTAGTAGAGGGATTTAAGTGAGAGCACAGGGAGTCCTCTTTTATAACGGAAAGGTATGGCGATAGGATGGGTACAGATGTGGGTGGGTTTTTATGTTGGAATTAACAAGATGAAGAAAGACCTGAGTTCTAAAAGAATTCCTTGAGGTGATCTCATTTATTGGTTTGACTTTAACCCCCTATGGTATCCAGTTGGCTATTCATTTCTTTCTGTTGTAATTTTTAGTTCAGTAATTGTTTTTCATTTCCTTGTACCTACTTTTAGAGTGCCTTTATTTATTTATTTATTTATTTATTTACTTAAAGTTGACAGCCTTTAGTTTCATTCATTGAGTGTCATATCTTGATGGGTTGTTTCTAGTTTGGAGATAATGAATATTGAGGTGTGTGTCCCCTTCTCCCCCATAACTTCTGAATCTTTAAAAATATATCCTCTTATTTTTCTTTGCTCATTATTACATTTTATTTAGCCCCTGAGTATTTGAGATCAGCTTTGCCAGAAGTTGTTCGCTCTGGTTTTCCCTCAGTCCCAGACAAAAAACAAAATTTAGATTTATTGCTTTTTTCCCTTTCTCTTTACCTTTCCTTCTTTTTCATCCTTTATCTTTGGCAGTATAGAAATTTAGAAAAGAAGTTAGAGTAGGCAGAGGAAAAAATGGCACTTAAGGGAGTTTCAGCATTGTTCTGTGACAATCTTCCCTACTTGTGTATGGCCTTTAAGAAGCCTGTTTTTAGATTTCTGTTAACTTCATTTGCAAGTAAGTACACAGGACAGGATTTATAGAATTGCAGTAAAGTTCCAGAAACATAGGTTCCTATTCTCAGCTTTTACTGTTGAACCAGCTTTGTGACCTTCAGCAAATGTGTGCTTTCTCATTTGTAAAATAGATTTAGACAGACCATTTCTACATTTTGGCTCTGATGTGTTTTACAAGTTAATCAAAATTAAATTTGTAAATGTAAATACGTGTAATCTTTTTTTTTTTTTTTTTTTAAGAGAGAGGAGGGCAGGGGGAAAGGAAGAGAGAGCATCTTAAGCAGGCTCCATGCCCAGCATGGAGCACCATGCAGGGCTCAATGTCAGGACCCTGAGATCATGACCTGAGCTGAAATCGAGTCAGATGCTTCACTGATTGCGCTACCCAGGTACCCCTGTATAATCATTTTTTTCTAAATAAAGGTCAATGAGAAATTTCAGACTCAAATGAGAAAAGTTACCCAAAGATTAGCCTTTTTCCTTTTTCAAATTGGTATAAAGTTTTGTCGATGCACTTATTTGTCATTACCATAAATAACTTTGACGTGGCTGCCTTGGATTACAAAATATAGTTTATGAATTACCATGTTTTAAAGCTTGGGAAGTCAAAAGTAGTTTGTGTATTCTAAATTATCCTTTGCAGAAATACAGCCACAAGGGGTCTGTGTTTCTTCACTGAACCCCAGCTCTGCAGTATATTGGTTAAATCCTATCATTCAGGGGGCACCTGGGTGGCTCAGTCAGTCTGCCTTTAGCTCAGGACATGATCCCAGGACTCCAGCCCGCATGGGGCTCCTTCCTCGGCAGGGAGCCTAAATATTTGGTAGCAGTGGAGAGTTTACATCTCACATCCCACTGCAAATGACTTGAATTTTGCCATATTGTGTACACTGTTGTGTATTGTTTCATTTTTCCCCTTTCCCAAGGAGCTCCTAGTCTCTCTTGTATATAGTCCTCCCCAATTCCCCCTAATCTTTAAAATGTAATTTCTCCACATTCTTTACATGTCTTATTTTGTCCTCTGTTCGTGGACCCTCGAGGAGTTCTATATTAGCTTGTGTCCCCATAGGTAAACAGAAAAAAGCCTTATATGGTTTTATTCCTCAGTTTTTTTTTACTAGGAGACTACTCAAACTGTCACTTGAGTAACTCTTATTTCTGGGCTAATTTGTTGAATATATAGATCTTTTATTGGGGGGATTTATAAGCAGATTAAACCAAATAACAGGTTTAAGACTTTCTGCTATGATTATGAGATCAGTTTTGCTTAATAAAAGCCAATGGCTGAATTTTAATGAATGACTTCCTGGCCCAGCCTTAGAATTTTTCAATTTAGGAGTTAGTTTGGTTTTCAAAGACAAAAGGTGTTCACCAAAATTTCTGGTTATATCAAAGAGGAGTTCAGTCTTGTGATTGTCATAGTATTTTGTTTTGAAAAGTTCAGATCAACTGATAAGCTAGTGTTGTGGTGAGATCCATCCAGCATGTGCTCAGAGGAGATTTTAGACAATGCAAGAACTAGAATTTCTCTCAGAAACTAGATTAAGCTTTCTTGGGCAAATTAAACCCCTTGGGATTTACTATTTATAGATAGATGCCAATTTAATAATGTGACTACATAATTAGTAGTCCACTTCTGGAAGATGACTATGTAAACATAGTATTTATAAGTAAGTAATTTCTGGTATTAAATTTACATAACCATCTGCTGTATTTATGTAGCTATTGTTGGCTGCTTCACTAGGATTCTACAAATTACTCAGAATCCCAGGAGGTAAGATTTCTGAATTGTCTGTTTTCACTATGTGAAAGTCCAACCACTAAATTACTAATTTGTCCTTGATGTATATTTTTACATTTGCTATGGGCTGGACCTAAAATTTTATCAGATGGCTGGCTTGGTTTGTTAAATTTTCACATCTCTAATACATATTTTTCAAAAGTTTGGGTTTTCTTTTTAGAAATTTTACCCTGTCTTCAAATAATTATTTATTTGGTAGTTTTATATGTACATCTGGAAAATAGCTACTGGGCTTTTCTGCATAAGAAAGTAAATTCCCTGTTAGGTAATACCAGAATCTAATGTGACTATATATGTAGGAATGTAGTAATAATTAAATAGTTCGCTGAATACCTTATTTTTGCCTACCTCATTTAAATCTTGAAGCAACATTCAGAGGTAAGTATAAATATGTTTGGTATTTATAAAGACGAGGAATGCTAGATTATCAAGCATCTTAACTGTATCTCTCTCCTTCCCTTTAGTCTAGCTAAAGGAATTGAGGTACAGAGATGAGGCAAATTGCTGTTGACCTTCAGCAGATGACTTAACTTCACAATGGCTCAGTCATCATCTAGCCATCTAGATGTACTTATCTAGGCATCTCATCTAATCTTTTTTACAGATATCCAGGTGCCTTGGTTCCAACCCTACCCTGGAAATTCTGATTTGTTGGTTGTAATTTTTCAAAAAGTCCATAAATAATCCTTTTGTATATCCATGATCAAGACCATTGCCTTAGTAGTGAATGGTGCTTTAGATTCAGAGAGGCTTGAATTAGAGTCTTGGTTCCTCTAAATTTATCAGTTGAGTTACCTTGGCCAAGTTCTTTAGTCTCACTGAGATTCATCTACAAATTGAAGATATTATTACTCACTTTAGAGGGTTGTTCAGAATGAATGATTTAGACTTATTCTTAAACATTGTCTGCTATCAAGTTATCATCATTATGTTATTCCTTTGTCCAGTCAAAGCACTCTTGTCAATAATAATGTATATCACCTTGGTATCTGGTAATCTGATGAATATTGCCATAAGGAGTAAATGATGACTAGTTTTCATTATTTACCTTCATTAGTGGAATTGTAATAGGGGACAGAGGAGTAGGCAGGAGATTGTTTTATCACACTAATCAGCCAGACTTCTCTCCTATATATAGGTTTGGCCCTGGTAGGAGAAGAATGGGGGGAAAGGCTACTGGGACACTGTGACCTTCCTAAGGAGTTTTGTTTTTTTGTTTTTTTTTTTAAGATTTTATTTGACAGACGGAGATCACAAGTAGGCAGAGAGGCAGACAGAGGCATGGGGCGGGGGGAGCAGGCTCCCTGCTGAGCAGAGAGCCCGATGCGGGGCTTGATCCTAGGACCCCGGGATCATGACCTGAGCTGAAGGCAGAGGCTTTAACCCACTAAGCCACCCAGGTGCCCCGCTAAGGAGTTTTTCTTAACCTTTTCTCTCCCAGCTTCTCCTCAAAGCTTAGCCTCACTAGCATCATCAATCCCTTAGTCTCATAACTGCATCCTGATTTACCTAGGTACTTTTACTTAAGCCCGATTTTGCCTCCCTGCTTTACCTCCATTAAATTTAATTCTAGCCTTCTTTCAGATTGGTTTGAGTTCAGTTGTGACTTATTTGATGATTTGTACCCCAGGTCTCTACATTCCTAGGCTATTGCTCAAGTAAAGGTCAACCTAAGTTCTAACCAACTGTCCCCCTGAGTTGTGTGGGCCCATTTCAGACCAGAGTTTTTAGCTTTTGATTATTGGGAAAGGATTACATTAGCTAATCCTTGTCCACATGGCTGTTTCTAGGCCCCCTAGTCTCCTTTACTACTAATACCTAATGGTCATAGCATATAATAATAATAATGATACATGTTATTACTGCTAAAGTAATAGGGCATCAGTAGATCACAATAGGCTGGTTTTGTTATATGTAATAAGCACAGCTGTATTTATGTATAATTGCTTTGCAACTTGATAATTGAGGTTGTACTCCTTGTGATAATTTAATAACTTAATGGCTTTGTCAGAGACTGAAAAACCTGTGGAGAAGGTAGAATTTGAACTAGACTTTAAAAGATGGATATACATTTTTCTATAAGTAGGGAGGAGGGGCAGGGGATTCCAGTTAAGGGGACTGACATGAGCAAAGGCTTAAAGGAATGAGTGTGCAAATTTGGATCATTGTGAGTAGGTCATTTTTTACTTTTTCAGAGGGTTCATGTAGTAGCAATAAAACTATAGGTAGTTCAGAATAAAACTGGAAAATCCTAAATGTTCAACCAAGATGTTTGAATTAGTAGGCTTTTGGTATGTTATGAATTCATTGGACTTTTTCTGGATTAACATACACATATAATTTAGGTCTGAGATTCCCTAAGAGATTCACATACTCATTGCATCTTGAAACACTTGGCCTGGTTCATGTAAGCTGATGACCACTGCCAGTCTCCTTTCTGCCTCAAGTGGTTGTGCCTGGTGGGGGAGTGTCAGGTCAGCTACTTTTATTCTGATGCTTTAGTTCTCTCTGCCTGTTGTTCATTCTAACCTGTGCCTGATCAGCCTCTTCTTCAGTTGTTTCTTGTTAATCTCTAGGTTCCAAGTCAGCAACACAAGGAGTGTCTGCTTATAAGAGTTGTGACTTCTTATTTAAAGCTTTCTTTGTATCTTCTTCACTCTTAAAAAGATTGTTGGATCTGTATTTTGTATATAAGATAGTTATTAACTTTCCTGTTTCTCTTCTTTTGCAGACCTAGAATATCAAGACATAATGGGAGCATTTTTAGACAAGCCAAAGATGGAAAAACATAACGCCCAGGGGCAGGGTAATGGGTTGCGGTATGGGCTAAGCAGCATGCAAGGTTGGCGAGTTGAAATGGAGGATGCTCATACGGCTGTGATCGGTTTGCCAAGTGGACTTGAAACATGGTCATTCTTTGCTGTGTATGATGGGCATGCTGGTTCTCAGGTTGCCAAATACTGCTGTGAGCATTTGTTAGATCACATCACCAATAACCAGGATTTTAAAGGGTCTGCAGGAGCACCTTCTGTGGAAAATGTAAAGAATGGAATCAGAACAGGTTTTCTGGAGATTGATGAACACATGAGAGTTATGTCAGAGAAGAAACATGGTGCAGATAGAAGTGGGTCAACAGCTGTGGGTGTCTTAATTTCTCCTCAACATACTTATTTCATTAACTGTGGAGACTCGAGAGGTTTACTTTGTAGAAACAGGAAAGTTCATTTCTTCACACAAGATCACAAACCAAGTAATCCGCTGGAAAAAGAACGAATTCAGAATGCAGGTGGTTCTGTCATGATTCAGCGTGTGAATGGCTCTCTGGCTGTTTCGAGGGCCCTTGGGGACTTTGATTACAAATGTGTCCATGGAAAAGGTCCTACAGAGCAGCTTGTCTCACCAGAGCCTGAAGTCCATGATATTGAAAGATCTGAAGAAGATGATCAGTTCATTATCCTTGCATGTGATGGTATTTGGGATGTTATGGGAAATGAAGAGCTCTGTGATTTTGTAAGATCCAGACTTGAAGTCACTGATGACCTTGAGAAAGTTTGCAATGAAGTAGTCGACACCTGTTTGTATAAGGTAGTTAGACTTTCTTTTAAGAGATAAAAATGGTTTTATGTCATCTTAACTATTACTCTAGTATTTAATCATTATAGAAACTGTAGTTCTCAGAAATAAATTCTTGGCACAAAACTGTAGAATACTCTACCAATTATGAAAATTTAGGGACATTTTTTTAGAAAGAAATTACCCAATATGCAAGAATTATAATCTAAATGGTCTTTTAGTAACCATAACTACCTCAGCTTTTTAATATTGTGGGAGATTATCAAAGGCAAAAAGACTGTATCAGAGTGCATGCCTTAAAAGGAAAGGCATGGGGGATGGTTAGGCCTTTGTGTCTAATAAATGAAAAGCATTTTAGAATTTTAATATTTTATATTTATCATGTAATATCGCCATACATTCATGGAAGTACTTTGAGACTATAATCAATCTGTAGCAGCAACAAAGAGAATTTAGTGATCACTTGGTTTGATGTAATAAAAATAGCCTTGAACGTGGAGTCAGAAGCTTGGTATGAGACTGAGTATGACTTCAGGTAAGCTATTTAAGCTGTCTGGAAAATCAGTTTCTTTAACTGTAAAAAAGGTAAGAGATGTTATCCCCCTGTCTCATGGGGTTGTTGGAATGATCAAAGGGGTCATGTATTAGATGAGCCAGCTCAGCCCCTTTATCTTACAGTTGTGGAAGCTGAAGCAAGAGGAAGCAGACTGAAGAGGCAGGCCTTGAGTCAGGCTTACCTCTGTCACTTTTGTGCTCCACAGTCTCAGACAAATTGACCTCTCTCAGCTGTTGAATGGAGCTAATAGTAGCTAACTCATAGGACTACTGAGAAATTAAATTTTTTGTCCATACTGTTCATTAACTTGTTCTTTGATTTTCTTTCTTTTCCTCTAACAAATGTTGATTTTGTAAAACTCTTCTAAGACTGCATATTTGATTTTCTCTCAACGTGCAGAAATAGAAAATCATCTTACTGTTCTTTGTAGTGTTATAAGCATACTGCCAGCTCTACTTAATATTTTAATTAAAAATCTGATCATACTTAGAAATCAGGTTTATGTAACAAATCAAGTTTGTGTAACATCCAGCACATAGGTTTAAAAAAAAACCAATAGAGCAATGACTTAATAATGCAAACTATTGATTGCTGAATTTGAGGAGAGCTGAACAGTGGTGCCTGTGCTCTTTGTCCCTTTTAGTGCGCATAAAAGTAGTATCTATTTATTGGCCTTATTCTGTAGCTCTTGAGAATTAAATAGTTGTTGGCTAGATTAAAAGCTGTTTTCTTGGAGAGAATTGTCACGTTCAGATACTAGTCAGTTTTGACTCAGCTAATACTTTATTTTGTCTGCATTGTCCATTTAAAAAAATTATTCAGTACCCTATCACTTGCCACATTTTATACTGTTTTTCTCCAAGATTCTTTCTGATATTAAATTCTTTGTATGGTTTGCTTAAACTTATGGTATAAGGTCAGTTTTCCCATATTGAGGAATCAAATACGTAATATCTAAAAGTTAACTCTAATTCCTAATAGGGAAGGGAATATGAGGAGGCTAACGTTGATTCAAGTATTTTAATTACAGCATTTTGAATAGGTGTCTTTGAAAATGAACGTACTTCCTAAAAGTTAAGCCATTTGTTTAAATTATGAAAGTTAAAAAACTGGTTTTTAAATTATATATATTTAGTTTTACTACTAATTCCATATTTATATTTATTATGAAGCAAATTAATTGGCTTCCAAATTTATTATAATTTATTTTAAATATAAATTTGTTGAGTATACATGTAACTATACGTCAGATCCTCTGGAATTTTTCTATTTTGTTGATTGAGTGAGTGTGTGTGTGTGTGTGTGTGTGTGTATTTGTGTTAGGTATCTTAAAATTAAGTAGGCCACCAGTAAATGTTTGGTAGTATTTTTGTTTTATAGCATTTAAAAATAAAATGATTGTTACAACTGAGGTTAACCTGTAGTGCTTCTCCTATCTTTTGGAGTGTTGGTTACACTGTATACCATATACACTGTATGTGTTTGGGGGAGAGGGGGTGCCTCTCCACATATGCATATTTTTTCCTCCTTAAAAACTATATATATATATATATATATATATGCATATATATATATATATATATGACATTACTAGAGCAAGTATAATTAAAATTGTCATGGCTGTAAAAGTTTTCAAGGCTTTAAAAGAGCAAGAAGAAACCGTAACATTTCTCCAACTTTTTTCTTCCCAGGGAAGTCGAGACAACATGAGTGTGATATTGATCTGTTTTCCAAATGCACCCAAAGTATCACCAGAAGCAGTGAAGAAGGAGGCAGAATTGGACAAGTACCTGGAAAGCAGAGTAGAAGGTGGATCATTTAACAAAAAATAAGTAGCTTTATTAAAGAAAAACCTCAACACAATCAAACTTTAGTATTTTAGCTTTTAGATCTTTACATGCCTTTGACACCTAGTGTTTAGTGTATAAAAGTGGGAAAGGGCGTTTCTGTAGTAACTGTTCAGATGTTTTTGATGGTCCTATTACAGTTATATTAGAAATAAGAACTAGTGTGACCCTGTACATTCTGTTCAGGATACTTTTGTTTAAAAAGGCTAAAAAGTGTTTGTATGCTTTAAAATTCTTGATGAATTCACTGGCATGTGTAGTTTTATGCCAGGAAAGTCTTATTTGTGGTTTATTTAATTATAAACAGTTTATTTATGATGGTGATAATCTGAATACCATCTTTCTGTGTAAAGCTATGTGTATGAATTTAAGGTCTTTAGGATTTTTTTTTTAATGACTTGAAGATTACAGCCTGGTTATAAGCACCTTCCATGCGCCACAGCTTTTAAAAATTTATTTAAACTGTTTTCAAGGCTTCTTGACTAACCCATAAACTTCCTCACCAAGACAACATAGACCTGAAGAGAAGATACACTAGGTTTCTACTTGGCAGAAATACAAATGCTGAATAAAAGCAAGAAATGAGTTGGGAATTTCAGGAATATATTTGTCATAATTCTGCAAATTACTTTGAGACAATTAGAAAGGTGTTTGTAACTCTCAAGTGTAATGCCTTTTAATATTTGAAAAAATATGAACGACCTTTTACGAAGCTACTGCTTTAAATGCTAAGTCTCCCCAGAGAATTCCATTTGGCTGCATATATGCAATAAGCTTGTAGATTATGCAGTTTCTTTTAAGCAGAAAAACTTGACATACCTATGATAGCGTTAAAATGCATTTTGGGCTCCTAATGTCATGAACTTGCACGTTAAAGATCTAATAGCATGTAAGCATTGACCTGCACACTATTATATCCTGCTGTGCCTGCATTATTAAAATTAATATGCACTTTAATTTTGTTTTCTCCCTTTTTACTGTTTGATATCAATTATCAGTCTGCTATTAGAATCATGATTGGTTTTGACTTTCAGTACTATCTAGAGCTGCTATTTTGTTTTTATTGCTCTCCCCCACTTGATAGTGATATATCTGGTGTGTGTATGTACTGTTTAGTATTTCACTCATTGGACATACCATTCACTGAGTTTGTTTTTTCACTATTACCCAAGGCTCTTGGAATTTTTATATTTTAAATAAATCATTTTGATATGTTATTTTTAATACAGTAAAATATTTAGAATGCTACCAAGTCATATCACATTGGTTCAGACTGCTGGCTAGTGGAAAAATAAAACAGTAAGAATATGTATTGGGATAAATTGGTATGTGGTTTATTGGCACTTTAAAGTAACTTGGGTTAAAAAAAAAGTAACTTGGGTATACGTTTTCTTATTGATTTAATGAATAAGTACTTTAGTTTTATTTACTATGAAACAGGATCACATTTTAGAAATGAATCACAACTTTTTAGTGTACACTCTTTAAGTTTTTGGTGCCGTTCTAAATAATTGCTTTAGAATTTTATGTTGTGATATTAAGTTTTATATTGCTTTTTATCAAAGAAGAATTGCTGCCTGAACAGAGTTTACATCAATCTCAGTATTTTTGATATGTTGAAATATTATACTTGTATCATTCAATTTGAGATTATTATGTCACAAATCAAATTTCATATTCTTTATTGAGGTAGGTTTGATAAGACTGCAACTAGAAAATAAATACTACATTAATTAAAATTGCTACTATATTTTAAAATGTAGAATGTAACTATTTACATTGCAAAAGTTGTTCTAAGTAAAAAATACTACATTCAGCTTCCAGAACAGGCACTGAACATTTTTTTCTTCATTTGTTTAAATACCTGGCTTCAAAATTGCTGTGACCTACTAAACCTCCTTTTATTTGCTTTGAATACTTCTGGCTTCTCTGTCCACGCCATAGGAAAGAGGAAAGCCTTTTTAGCTCTCCTATTACCTTTGCCCTTCAAAATACTTGACTCTCTAGGGTTGTGATAAAAAGACTCAGCTCATAATTTAAACTATATCACTTAAGGTTGTGGTCCATCTAAGCCAATTTAAGATTGTACTTGTACATATATACTTCTAAAATCTTTTCTGTTGACTACCCAAGCTTTAAAGTTGCTAATTTGGAGATAACTGATAGGATCCCTCAGACGCGGTGTGGAGGGGAGTAGGGAAGAGCAGAATGTGTTTATGTGTGAGTATGGGAAACAGATCTTCTATACATATATTCTTTAGTAAAAAGCATTCAGTCTTTTTACAGTTCTAATTAATGTATAGTCCAAGAGCAATTAAAGAATTATTTCATAAAATTCATCTTGTTTTCCTTTTTAAAAGCATTAGAAGCAATGCTAGTGTAGTGTTAATGGTAAGACAGTTTAAATGTGTTGTCCCGTGTGGAATAGGAGATATTAATTGTTTTTAAAACCTTACATTAGTTTTTTTTAAAGAGTTTGTCTTCCTGTAATTTTCTTCACAATTAAAATACCCTAATATATATTTTAATAAAGGAGATGTAAGATACATCAAATATAGATGAATCAAGGTAATGTTTTTTAGACCTGATACTCTCATTGATTAAATTTCTCATCAGTGTTCATTTCTGTTGTATTTAGTTATCTATCCAATAATTGTATTGGCTTAGCAGAGACTGTATGTTAAGTGTATTACAGCTTTAGATTGTGAAATTGTGCAGCTTAGGTAAACATCAAAACCCTTTATTTTTGTACAGCAGATTTCCAGCATTAGAACCATGTAGAATACTAGATGTTAAAGATTAAACAATAAAGGAACTTGGCAAACCAAATCTGAGATCCTTGCTTTTTGTTCGGATTTAAGACTGGTTTTTTAAAAAAAAAAATACCAAAAAAAAAAAAAAATCATGGTAAAATTTGGCCTTAATTCCAAAAGGACAATTTGAGCAATTTAAAGAAATATGGGTAGCAATGTTTGTCTTTTAATATGTGGCTTTAATGAGGAATTGATATTTTGAGACTTGATTGAAGGATGGAAGATCTTTATATACATTGTAATTTTCAAAGGTATTTACAATTTGAAAACTAGAATGATAATTTTCTTGCCCTAATGATGACAAAGAGAATTTCTTAGTATAAACACTTAAAAACAGATAATTGAACAAAACTTGAACGTTTAAATTACAAATACCTTTGTTATGATCTTGCATTTAGAAGCAATATGCTAAAACTCCAAGTAAAGACTTCTTATGCTTGACAGTTTGAGAATTCTTTAAGTTGGTTGTACATAATTGTTGGTGTTCTGTGGTATGAATGACAGTATGCATCTCTGTGGCAACACTGCAGATCATATCACTATACCCATTTAATAACTGGATGTTTTGAAATTAATTATAAGTGTTATGTATCTATTTACTGTTTAAAGATATTTCAGACAAAAATTAAGCTGTGAGTGGTATTCAGTTATATAACCTAACCTGCACATGCTATTTAAGTATCACTTTGCGAATATGAATATACGTAAAAACGATTTGGTTAGTATATGATCAAAAAATTCCCTTATACTTAAAGGAATTTTTTTTCCATTCAAATTTTGAAATTGGTTATTTTTTTTTTTAAATCTGTGCAAAATTCAGGAAACATGTTTCTTTCTAGTCTAAAGAGAGAAGTTGACTTCCTCAGAAGTAACTAGTTTGGCATCTTAAGAATATTCTCATTTGTATACCCATATCCTTGATCATGTAATACATTGATTTTAACATGAAATTTTTTTCACCTTTTTATCCTGTTTATTTTCATTCTTTGAAGTTAATCTGGAAAGTATCTCGTTTTGTTGTATCATTTTGTGCATCCCTTTGTCAATTTTCAAAGGTCAACTTGATTTTTTTTCCTAATACCAGCTTAGAAAATCTCAGATGTGGTAAATGCCATCTTTAAAAACCTAAGTTATATTTGTTTCAGTTTTTTTTTTTTAATTAATTTTGGACAACACTTACAAAAAAAGTACTTCTGATCCCCAGAAATCATAAAGAAGCAGGGGGAAGGCGTCCCTGACTTAGTCCATGTGATGCGCACATTAGCAAGTGAGAACATCCCCAGCCTCCCACCAGGGGGTGAATTGGCAAGCAAGTAAGTTACATTCTGAGTACTCTTAATAATTTATCTCCGTACATAAAAATGTAAGGTGTTCATTGATCAGATGTGTATTTACCTAATTTCTAAAGTGATTCAGTTACCTGTATGTTCAAAATGTTTAGCCTGTGGTTCAGTGTTTCTCACTATTAATGATACATGATGCACGTTTTGTCAGAATGTCATTATATGTAACTCATTATACTGAAGGCTGTCTTTAGTGAAGGCTTGGGTTATAGGATAAGTAAATTAATACAGTGAAACAATTTTTGAAGCTAAATTACGCAGCACTACAAAATTCTGGTTGTTGTTTTTATTGCTACTATTTTAATTTGATTTTGTCAGTCAAATTTGAGTACCCCAGGGATGAGCATCTTTCTCTTCATCTAGGGCATTTTTCTACATTTCTGATTTTCCCAGTGTTTTTGGTTGTTGATTCCTGGTTGGTTGGATTTTGTTATGAGGGAAGATAGGAGGATGCATTTTTTGCCTTTTTATGTGTGCATTTCAGTTCATAGAACTGGACTAATTTTTGTCAAATATTAAGCTTTACATCTTTATAAACTAAAGTGGAGACTCTAAGAAATTTTATAATTCAAAAAAATTTTATAATTCAAACATTTTTACCTCTGATAGCCATAATAATGGACCCACAAAGATAATATTGACAATTTCCTTGATTCCCTACTATGTTCTTTAAATGTAGCCATGTTCTTTATATCTTTTCTCTAGTAATTGTTAAAATTGCTATTTGAAGTTTTTATTTCTTGGAAACCTTTTCATCAGTATGACCTTCTGTGAAATGACTGTCTATGAAATTGCTTCAAGTCTATTTTGGAAGTAGGGGAGGCTATAACTTACAAATACCATTACAGATTGTTTTAATAAAATGTTTTCAGAATGTCCTAGACTTGGCAGGGAAATGTCATATTTGACATTTTAGCTTTAATAGAGTTTTTTAAAGGGAGCATTACAAAAAAACAAATTTAAATGTAAATTTTATCTAAATTATTTTACCACTACAGATGTTGAAATAAACTTCTACTTCAAAACTAACGTTCAGTTCTTAAGAAGAATATAGATTAGTATTAGATCTTAAAACTGCATCATCATTGCTGACTCATAACCGCATAAGCCAGTTCAAATGAAGTAGACCATATATAGACTGATTTTTTTTTTTTTTAAACCATGACTTTTAGTCTTCTGTTAATTGGGCTGGTGGAATGTTACATTTTAGAGTAAATTCACCTCTAGTTTAACACTGGGTCTCAAATACCTTATAGTAATTTATTAGATAAAGTGAGGATACCTATTGACAGTAAGAAACAGAATTAAAATAATTCTAAGATTATCTTTGACATTTTAATGAGCCCCTAACTTTGAATTATTAAAGTTCTATGTTCTAAAGAATTAACTTTCTGCATTTTTTTTTTTAAATTTAGGCGGAATGTAATTGAAGCCGTTTACAATAGACTGAATCCTTACAAAAATGATGACACTGTAAGTAACATTTTGGCTCCGTCTGCTTTCCCTTTCCCTCCACCCTAAATGCATATCCTTCCTACCGTTTCTGCAGAGCTGTTCACTGCACCCATTCTCTTACACACACCCCTGATCGATTGCTCTGAGCTCTGGCTGCACCATAGTTCTAGTGACTGGGGACATAATCATGGTGAGTAGCCACCTCTCTCAGAAAAGAAGAAAGTCCTTTTGAATTCTTCTTGTTTCTTAAAGCCTCTATAAGCAGTCAGCTTCAGAAGGTTTGCCTCCACTAAGTGATTTTTTTGAAGGTGGAAATGATACCTCTGTCAGAATCTTGAATTATTCTGAGTTTTATAAACAGCTGCAATGGAACTTCAGAATGCTCAGCTCCACTAAGTAGTTTTTATGTTTGGAAATACTTTCAGAACCCTGAAACGCATACTTCATTTAAATGCTGTAAAAGTAAAAGTAGAGAATTCTACTATAAAAAGACATTAGAATGTCCTATTCTCCAGTGAAATTTCCGGGTTAGAATTCAGTTGCAGTGTGGTGTTTACAGAACAGTGCTAACTTACCATCATTTGGGCACAGCTCTGAGATAGAAATTGCATTATGACACCTCCTCAAATCTCATATTACTTGAAGCCTTAATCTCTTATGTAGTGAAAGTTTATAAAGTAGTGTTCTGCAGGTAAATTGGGTTTTAATTGAAGAAAATAATTTTTTTTTAGTAATTATACTGGTTTGGAAATACATTTGGTCAACCTCATGGTAAAATTGTATTTAAAATATTTTATTCCAAAACAAAACAAAGGGCTAACAGTTTTTTGAGCAGATTGAATACTGATATTTCATATACACACACACACATATACTTTAAAAAGCACTTGCAGTCTAAATGTGAACTTTACAAAAGTTTACCTTTCTGCATTATCCGGAAAGTAATGTATTTTGGCACCTCTCAGCTTTAATGTAGTTCCTTGTTCTGTTTCCTTTTATAAAGGACTCTACATCAACTGATGACATGTGGTAAAACTGCTCATTTAGCCATGGAGTTTACCTTCACCTCCAAAGGAGAGTACAGCTCAACTTCCTTGAACCTTTTAAACATCCATCCTCAACTTTAAAGAAGGACGTAAGACGTGGGTGAGAATGGATCACACCAGAGAGCTCAGCAGTACAACAGCTAGCCCAGGACTGATTTTTTTTTTTTTTTTTGTAAATTTGAGACTTATGTAAACGTGATTTCAAACCATAATTCATGTTGTAAATCAGACTCCAGCAATTTTTGTTGTATGATTTTGTTTTTTGTAAAGTGTAATTGTCCTTGTACAAAATGCTCATATTTAATTATGAACTGCTTTAAATCACTATCAAAGTTGCAAAAAATGTTTGGCTTGTGTGTGATGCAACAGATACATAGTCCTTTCAAGTCATGTTGTGTTTGGACTTGGGGTCGGGACAGGGAGAGCAGCAGCCATGTCAGCTAGACGCTCAAATGTGCACACGATTACGGAGAAGAATTCCAAAATCCTACAAAGCCGAACATCCAGGGAATTAACCGAAAACTGTCTTGGCAGTGGGGTTGGCACTGTTGATAAGCTGGTCCCTCCATTTAACTGTCTTTTAGGTTGTTCTTGCCTTGTTGCCAGGAGTATTGCAGGTAATACAGTATATTCATAAGAATATCAATCTTGGGGCTAAAATGCCTTGATTCTTTGCACCTCTTTTAAAAGTCCTTACGTTGAATTACTAATTGATAAGCAGCACCTTCCTACACCTAGTAGGAGACTGCCACGTTTTTGCTATCATGATTGGCTGGGCCTGCTGCTGTTCCTAGTAAGGTATTCTGAATTCCATTTTATCAATAAAGCTTGATTTAACAAACAAGAAATTTAATCATGTATGTGTAATTCCTCCTTTACCCCACCCTTTTAAAACACCATGCCATTGTAAATGAGAAGTTTCTCATGGGGAAAGATGTTAGTCTCTTTTAATTGGGAAATACTGTTACTCAAGGCACTGATGGAACTTGTTTCCCTTCTGTTACAAAGACTACAAGATTTAAGTCTGTGGTTGTTTCTTAATGTGTTTTTTAATGGATTTCTTTCTGGCTGCTTATTTTTCATTAAGATGTGGATCAGCTTGAATTTGCCTACTGTTTAATTAAAATAATTGTCAGAGCTTGACAATCTAACACTCTGTAGTGAGGGTGTGTGTAGGGGTGTGTGTGTGTGTGTGTGTGTGTGCGCGCGCGCGCGCGCGCGCACCTGTGATTCTTAACTGGTCCATGTCTTTAGAATCCAAGTAGTTAAGATGTATTTGTGATTTGAAATATAGCATGTTGCTAATATTTAGCTGTTGGCCTTTAAAAATAACTTTCAAAGCTTAAAGAATTATAGATATAAAAATAACCTAATTTAATTTAGGCTTAAATTCCTCTGATTAAGCATGTGAAAGTAAGTTTTTAAATCTGTCACGCAGAAAAGACTACTGTTTTGTGCCCTTCTGTATTTTTGTCTGTCTAGGTTGGATATTGTATTTATTGCCGTGTAATTTAATCATTCAGTAGGCAGATTCCCCACTAGAAAACTATTAACATGTAAGATTACAGTACAACATTGAACACAAAATCGAAACTGTATATAAAATGTAGTATAATCAGTTTTGTTATATGTTTTTTTTCCCTAACTTGGAAATATACATATTTGTATATATAGCCTTAAAACTAATATAAAGTTAGGGGAGTAGTAGGCAAGGTAATGTAAAATGTCTCAGATTTAAGTAGTTATATACCAGCAAAACCTTTCCATTATCCCTCTTATTTGTGAGGCGATTCAATGTAATTTAATTGTATTTATAACTCAATCCAGCATGAATGAAGAAAAACACATACTATTTATCTTTAGAAATTCGTAACAGTTGGAATTATAGAACCAGTTCCAAACTTACAAATAAATGCTCAGTGTCTAAATCTGTGGTAGAGTGCGAAGTATGAGATGTTCTGTTATGGCTTGGGAGGCCACCTCCGTGTGCCATCAGCAGATCGCAGTGCTGCTGCTGGTGGAGAGTGATTCTGTACCTACTAGCGCTGACAACTAAATTCCTAATGTAAGAAGCCAGCTCCTTAGTATTTAAGTAGACTGAGTTTTTTAGTTCTAGAAATTTCAAAACCGTGAATTAGCTTTTGAGATGCAAAATTGTAAGTCATGAGTATAAAAATATGTGATGGAAAGCTATATTTCAAACCATAACAGCATATTTAGAGTTGTTTTTTATTTGGGAGTTTTTAAATAGAGAGGTTAAGATATTCCTTGTTAAAATTAATAGTATTGAACTGAAGCTTGGAAGTGAGAGAAAACTATGAAGTGTTCTCTGAGAAGACTAAATCTTTTCCACATGAGTCAGCATTGCCATACTATATATAATTTTTCATTGTAAAAAAGGAAGTGTACATTATCATTGCAGACTGTGTGTGTTCTTGATTCCTGGGGGTAAGGGTGGGGGTGGGAACCAACCACACTTTTAAAAGGCACTTTTGCACCTCTGTTGTGCACTTCATTTTTGTACCACTTAAGTTCTTGCCCTCCCAACCCCCTTTTGTGTGCTAATTAGCATCTCAGGGCAATGCCTCAAAAGTTTTTGATATGTTGTATGTTATTTCCTTTGGAGGATGAAAGTTCTTGTATGATAATATACCATTCAAAATGTACTTTCGTTTAAGTGTTTTCATAGGATGACCTCAATTTGCTGCTTTTAATAGGAAATTCATTTTTGTGTAGCAGACTCTTTGTTACCATAACATTAAAAAATTTCACTGATCTCTTATTGTTTTAGCAAAGTAAACTCTCTTAATTTCCACTTTCTTCAGGAATATACTTTTACAGATAACAGAAGCAGTTTTCAGTATTAGCATTAACTTTCAAAAAATCCAAGTGGTATTTTCTTATTTAGCTTTAGAACTATTTCAAACATTTTTTATTATAATGCTTGCTTCTAGAGTACTATGCAATTAGTGTACTGCTCCAGCCACTTATTTTTTTTAACCACATTAAGAAATTTGGATTAAAGACTAAATCAAGTATGTAATTCAAATAATCTGAATTATACCAACACTTTTAGTGACCATCCATTTGGCCACATATTGGTTCTGCTAATCCAGCTTTTCCGCAAGATGTATTGAGTGTTATCTGTAAAACATTGTTCTAGGCCAAGTATCTTGGAACTATAAAGACATGAAGAGGTCCTTGCCCTCAAGGAGTTTACATTTGAGTACAATTTATAATCTAATGTATGTTAATATTGTAACTGAATCACATATCCAAAAAAATAGCTACAGCTTCCTACTCTCTGCCAGAAAATCTTCCTGTATAAGGTGGGCCTCTGCCCTAAACAGCTCATTTGTACTTCCATTATTCACTTGAAAACGCTTCTGTTTATGTTCTTCAAACAAAGTTAGAAATCTCATTCAGAAGAAAATTTTGGTTAGCATAGTAATAAAATTGGACGGAGGAGGCTCAATTCTATTCATTATGCTTGACTACCTTCAACAAATGGCCTTTACTCCTCCTGCTGACAGCAGTCAGAGAAATAGGTCATGGAGTTTTAGAATTCTCCAACAGGGAAATACTGGTGGAGTTTGAGTTTAAGGCATGTAAAAGAAAAAAAGGAAAAAAATATATATATATAGCTAAATTTATCTTATTTAAGAAAAAATTCTTTTTTTAAAACATTGACAGTGTTAATAACTAGTTTCAGCCAAATGATTACTGTGTGTTTTAGTTTTTATAAATAATTTCACTGCCCATCTTTATTGGACAAATTCATATGGGAATTCAGTGTGATTTCTGAAAGAACTGACAAAATTGGTTACAGGTTTGTTGTTGGTTTTTTTTTTTTTCATTTTGAATTTCATGGTGTATACTTTTAATTCATAAAGTTTGAATTAGAGGTGTAAGCCTATGATGTTTTGTTATTTGTACAGTATTATGTTAGGATTTGGTAGTAGAAAATATGTAAATATTTCAGTACATAAATGTTCCTCTTTTGAGGCTTTTCTTTGAAGGAACCTTAAAGAGTTTCATACTTTTGCTTGCCGAAACTGCTGGTGAGATGACCATTTTGTAATTGAGTCTTCTGATTAGTTTTTTCTTTTAGTCATAGGACGACTTCTCTATAGTTTAAAACTTTAGAAGCCTAATTTTACTTTATTTCTTTTGATAATGTGCCATGAGTTTTGGATTGTATTTTAAGTTATACATTACTTTAGAATATGCTTGAAATATTTAAGAATACATTTTCTAAATGTTGGGACTAAAATACTGTATTATTTTGTTGGTCAGAATAATAAGTCTCAAGTGTTATTACTGATAATCAGAATGCCATACAGAAGTGAAGAGAGCCATTTGGTTCCACTTTGTTGTCAAATGAACATTTCTACTTCTGTTTACCTTTACATAGATTCTTTACCTTTTACCTGCTTTTTATGTTAACCTAGAGGCCTCTGCTCTTAAATTTTCCTGATTATATTACCAGCATGTAGGAATGCACCAACTAGAAAAACTCAGATATATTTAAACAGAAGATGACAACCTATTAGATGGGGAAAAATATTGCTTGAATTGATACAACAAAAAGTGACTTTTTTTCCCCCTCACCTAGCACAAAATTTTGCTTGATTTCCTCTGCTACCCTCTTGGTGATGGTTCTGTCTCTCTCTTTCTCTCACTCTCTTTAAGCAGGCCAGTTCCATTTTCTTGGGTGCATTACCTCACCAAGGCCAATAGACACTATATAAAAGTGAGCCAAAAATAAGAAAACTTGGGAGGTGAAGGGGTGGGGAGATGCCAGCGAGGAAGACACAGAAGATTACTCTTAATTATTTTAAAAGCTGTTGGAAGGTGGTCTTGAGCCTAGCTGTATATTATTAAGAAATGTTGCATCACATAAACCAGCAAGAACCAACCTTTGCTTCTTCAGATCATTTGATTTTTCCAGTAAGGGAGATAATGGTAAAAATTACTGCTGCTTCAACTTAACCGAGAAAAATAAATGCAATGTTTATTCACCACAAAACCCAATCTTTTTGTTCTTTAATTGCTCCAAAACTCTGTTTTCTGTTAGCTTTCTTATTGAATTAAATGTTTAGAAAAGTTTAATGTTTTTCCTTTCTTTGCCTTCCCACCTCCCCCCTTTTCCTTCTGATCCAGTAAAGGACATTTAGTAACATTTGTGTTTATATGGTACTATCTGAAGTAAGATTTGTATAGGGATAGGGTAGCTGCAAACAAAATTACCCTTATGTACAGTGGTGGGTACAAACTCATTTTAGCAGTGGTTCTTAACTTTTTTTTTTTTTTTTTTTGGTTCTTAACTTTAAGTTTCCAGGCCCTTTGAAATTGATGGATCCTAGGAACTTCCTTACCCAGGAAAATTCACATAATGTACATTCCTTCCCCGAAGTTGACAATATTGCAGTGGTCATCAGCCTTTTTCCTGCAAAGCTCATAAAAATTTCAAGGGCATCAAAATAATTTGAATCTTTTAAGAAAGTGTTTCACTTTTTAAAGATGGAAAAGGTAGATGGGAACCTAGTCTAGAGCTGGATATGAAAATACCCTTTTTAAAGATGATATTTTGGGGGAAAGCAAGTGATTAAAGATGAATAAAATAGAGTATTTAGACTAGTTTTAGAGGATAACATCACTAAGTTTGCCACTTGAATCTCAACAGAAAAGAGATAAAAAATTGAAATTTGTTTGTAATGTTTCTGACCTGTGTGGTGCAAATATAGTATATTCACAAACACGTTTAACTGTCATATCTCACTCAGGTTTTGAGCTCCCTTGTCTTAAAGTTCATTAAGTGTTGAGTTCACTTCAGTCGTAAGATAGGATGTAACGTACAGCCATTAATGTACAGAATTAATGGGATTTCTACTAAAATATAACCACCATGAAAAATTTCATTAGATTGTTGCATTTGTTGCCAAAATTGGATGTTCAGTTATAGCTTACTTAATTCCCATTTGTGGGAATTTTGAAACACAAACCATTGTCTTACTTGGTTAGCCATTGATTAAGGCAACAGCATATACCTGCAGGAAAGTATCTTGTTTAGTAGTAATATGCCCCAACAGTAGTTGGTTTCACTGTTGAACTGGTTTATTTCACTTAATTTGTATAAATGTTATGAGTGGAAAGATCATGTATGTGTTAAAGCATGTTGCATTTTATATATATATATACATATATATTCATTTTTTAAATCTATAAATGTAAAACTAATACAACTGCAGAAATATTTTTCCTAAACAGTGTATAACAAAATTCTTCACAGTTAACTCACCCACTGTTTGCCATTTATGTGATCCAAACTTCTAAAGAAATTCCATAAATGTATATTTTGTATTATGTACCATTTTCCTGGTCCAAAGAAAACATGTGGATTCAGTTCTAACTTTAAGAATGTACTTTCTGTTTTTAAGTCTGTTGAAGAAATTGCATTCAGTCTGTGAATGATTGTAGATTGTATGTGAGATGAAAAGTAGAAATAATTTCTAGTTTGCAAAACTGGTGCCACTAAATAAACAGGCAATTGCATAATGTGTGTGTGTGGGTGGGTGATTGATACTGCAGGCAGCATTTGTGTTCTGCCTAGAAACGGAATTTTGAAGTTAGGAGGATACCTTACGAGAATTTTTGTTCAGTTTAGTTTATTGGCTAAAGAAGATAGAACTGATAATCATAATTTGAACTAGACTTGTCCCTTCTTGATTCTAGGAAGAATTACTGAAAGCAAGTCAGTTGCAATTGATGGTTATTTTCATAAAAACATTCCAGAAACAAGCCAGAAGTCGTTCCTCTTCAGCAAGAACATTTCCATTTGTCTTCTTACGATAAAGATTTCTTACTCCTTTGGAGAATTGGGAATTGAGAGCGGTCTCAAACTTAACCATTTAGTGTCCCTGGTATAGTGCTCACTTCATAGTGGGGTGTGTGGGTGTGTCTGAGTGTGTGTGTGTGATACTGCTTCTGCTAATTCTCATATTTTGTTGTATTATCTGTGTTCATGTCTGAAAGTGTGACTTATTTTGTAGGCTTGCATAATTGAATTAGAGGAATTTTAAAGTACATTGAGTTGGTGATTTAAGTGAAGTTCTATGAACTGCAGAAGCCAATTTTTGTTATAAAATGTGTAATGGAAACATTGACTAAAGGTAACAAGCCTTGGAAATAAGGTTGAGGCAAATAATTTATTTAGCTTACATGAAACTAGTGCCTGTTCACCTGTCAAAGTGTAGTTTTGCATCTTGGAGAATGGTTTTTGTTTTTTGTAATTATTCTTTTTAAACATTGAAAGTAGGGTTTTTAATTTTTAATTAAAAATGGTTTATTTCAATTATTTTTCCCTTTAAGTGATTACTTACCAAGAAACTAATATTGGGGTAGTCTTCCCTTGTTATCACTTAATTGCTTAGACTGAAATTCCCATAAGTTTTGATTCTAGTTGAAAATCTATTCTTAAATGAACTACCCCAGAAAAACTTAGTTTGCATGCC